>CAKNXH010060090.1:32037-44596 GCA_932178445.1 Andricus quercusramuli | reverse complement strand
GAAAAAGAAATTAAATAAGCAAAGTTTTGATGAGAATGTGCCCACTTATCGGCCTAATTTTTTCACTGTCAATGTTATTTTTGACGAATAAAACCAAAAAAACACATCCTATCAAAAAGTGACCAATGACGAATTTGTGTATCTTTTTTTTACACACAAATTATGTTCAATCATCATTTGTCGAATCTTGTATAGTTTGGTCGTAAAATTGAATTTGTGGATTTTTGATTATTTTTTGTGCAATAAAAATGTGAATTTTCGATTTTTCAAGAAAATTCAAAAAGTCGTTATGAAAATCTTTCAGGGCATTGGAAGAGAAACAATTCTCTTCTCTTGAAATAAGAATATTTTGTTCGCCTTTTTGAGTATTATTGACATCCGTCAATAGAATTTTTTAATATTAAAAAAAGTGTTCTAACAAATGTTCAAAATGTGCTCACATTTTGAATTTTGGTCCCAAATGGTTGGCTGACGAACTTGACCTTCATTCTAGGACACTTGAAGAGTATACCAAAGCCCAATCCCATAGGTTGATTCTTTCGGATTCGGTCCCTAGCTTTGGACTCGAACGGTTGTTTCGTGGTTATTCTGTGTCTTCTTAGTGCCTATGTTAACTGAAATTTCAAGGCGTGATATATATTCACGCTATCTCTTAAGTATCAAAGTGAAAAGGAATAATTGCGGTCAAATATTCTGCTGATTGCTCAATCATTGAGGTCATGATAATTTTTTTCACCTGAGCTGTGGAAACTATGGACTAGTGATTTGTTTACCCTCACATAACCTACATTGACTATAAAAGGATGTATAATTGAACTTTTTGATATAATTCCATATTACGAGGTAATGTTTCTATACTCATATATTTGAACTGAAGCTGTGTGACTCTTTTTTTCCTGCTTCGGTCTGCTTGTTTGATTTGTATTGTGAGGAGGAGATTGGAGCATTTCTTATTTGAACTTTCAAGGCGTGATCTGCCCAACCGTTCCAATATGGTTTGAGGGTCATAACATCATAACTGTCAACACTTGTAGAGGTCAACAAAATGAATCACCTTCTGAATCCACTTAAATAGAATATTGCTACCCGCTTCCTCTATGCTCACCAACTTTCCTTGTTCCCACTGACCTTAAGATTTCGTTTTATTTTGTTTTGCGCCTGGATCGGGCCTGATTCCACACCATATTCCTGCTTTATTTTGCTTTTACTTTTATTTTGCTAACCATACCCACTGCTTATTTATCCCCACTTGTAACTCACAAACTGATAAGGATTAATAACTTTATTTGAGTGTATTCACAGACGAGTGAAACTTATTTCGTTCATGGATCCCCAGGTCGGTTTGACGATCCATCATTATTTTTTTTCAAGGCGAGTTTTCTTTTTCTCTTTTTTTTCACTGATTTTGGAGGCGGGCATGATATTTACGAAGATTTTCAACTAATTTAGTTCTAGAGGCGGGATACTCTACGCACGTTAGATTCCGATTTCGACTAATTTATCTCTTTACAGGTTCTTGCTACCGAACGCCATGAACTCACCCAGATCTGACGGGAGGCGAAATGTGCGGGAATCGGACTCTTCCCCACGGAAAGCAAGGGGATCAGCAAACAGGTCTTCGCATGGGCGGGCCCAGGGGATGGTGCCTTCTTCGTCTTTCGGCGGAGACTTCTCAGGGTATCAGGGTGCTCCCTCACACCGGGGCAATTTCAAGAGACCTGGTTCCTCCCCACTCATGGCGGCTGCTCACAAGGAGAGACGGCTCGACCTTGCGAATAAGAGTTTTTAAAGCAATCGAACCGCTCCTCTAATGCACTCCTCTCTGAAGGAGGCTCCAGAGTCTTCGACAGAACCCCAATCGCAATACGCCGGTGATGGGGACCATCCGAATCAAGAGAGTGTCAGAGAAAATTCTCCGGTTCAAGAATATCCGGAGAGCCATATTAAATGGTCTATCCCTGAATCTGTCTCATCCCAATACCCGAGGAATGCTTCCCCTCCTTTTTTGGTTTTCTTGGAGTGTCAAACCGGTGGCAGGAATGTAGGAAAGCATGGCCCACTTGCTCTGGCCGATAAGATTAAGTCGGTTATCTCTGGTCCTAGACAGATTTTTCGAAACGGACAGAATCGCGTAAAAATCATCTGCGAGCATAGAGAGGATGCGAACACCTTGGTTACCTCTCAGGGATTAAAAGATCAGGGATACGCGATTTACATCCCCCCCTACCTGATCTCCAAAAAAGCATTCATAAATGGCGTGCCACTAGAATATTCTGCTCGGGGGATTTTGAGCAGAACGACAGAGGAGGTCAGGAATTCAATTCTTTCAATTAGACGCCGAACGAAGGCCGACAACACCTTAGACGAACGGGTTGAATTCGTATTTGCCTGCTCAAAAGTTCCGCGTCTCATTTTTTTGTCCAGTTTTGGCTACAACGTCACTCCAGTCATCCCTCCCCCTAAAGGTGCTATTCTTGCCAGCGTTTTCGGCACGGCTCTGATCAATGCAGGGCTTCCAGCCCGACATGTGAATTCTGCGCTGAGCTTTACAAGACCGAGGAGTGCCCCAATAAACTTGCCCCGCTGCACTGTGCTAATTGTGGGGGCGCACATATGACCTCTTCCAGGCTGTGTTCCATTTATCTCTACGAATTTGAAATAATGAAGTATAGGTTCTGGAACGACTGCGGGCTCCTGGAGGCAGAGACTGCCTTGGGCGAAATGGGCTATCTACACCCGGGTGACAGAGGTTCTCCAGTCCACTCTCCCCCGGGACCCTCCCTTCGCAGCCCTCTTAGAGATGGGAACTCCCCCTCTGGCTCGCCCATCCCCTCCACTAGCAAGGTATCTATGGAGAGAGACGAAGATCCGCTGAGGTTGGCAGCTTCATGCCTTTTGGAACTTAGTCGAAACACTGACTCCACCCTCCAAGAATTCCTGAATAATTCCCCAGACCGCCCAGCTCAAATTGTAATGGAGCATAAAGACTCTTCACACTAAATGGTCAAATTATAAGATCTCCCAATCATTGTGCATGCGTTATTCCTCTGTAATTTAATTTAATTCTGGATTTCTAATATCTCTCTGTGATTCTTTGAAAGATGTCAAATTAGTCATATTCAAACTTTGTTAATTGAAATTGTCGGAGTTTTATCAATTTTAAACTCCTAATAGATAACTTTATTTGGTTAGGTTATGTCAGGTCCTCAATACAGTTATAATTATATTTAAATTCTGTTAATCTGAAATTTCTGAGATTGATCAATTATTAACTTCTACTAGTTAACAGTATCTGTTCAAGTTATGACAGTTATCAAATATCTTTCAAAGAATTTAATCTGTAATTTAATTTAATTCTGAAATTCTAATATCTCTTTGTGATTTTTTGAAAGATGTCAAATTAGTCATATTTAAATTTTGTTAATTGAAACTGTCGGAGTTTCATCAATTCTAAACTCTTGCTAGATAACTTTATTTGGTTAGGTTATGTCAGATCCTCAATACAGTTATAGTTATACTTAAATGCTGTTAATTTGAAATTGTTGAGTTTGATAAATTATTAACTTCTACTAGTTAACATTGTCTATTCAAGTTATGGCAGTTATCAAATATCTTTTAAGGAATTCAATCTGTAATTCAATTTAATTCTGAATTTCTAATATCTCTCTGTGTTTTTTTGAAAGATGTCAAATTAGTCATATTTAAATTTTGTTAGTTGAAATTGTCGGAGTTTTATCAATTCTAAACTCTTACTAGATAAATTTATTTGGTTAGGTTACGTCAGATCCTCAATACAGTTATAGCTATATTAAAAATTTTTTAAATTTGAAATTGTTGAGTTTGATGAATGTTTGACTTCTACTGGTTAACATTATCCGTTCAAGTTGTGACAGGTATCAAATATCTTTTAAGGAATTTAATCTGTAATTTAATTTAATTCTGAATTTCTAATATCTCTCTGTGTTTTTTTGAAAGATGTCAAATTAGTCATATTTAAATTTTGTTAGTTGAAATTGTCGGAGTCTTATCAATTCTAAACTCTTACTAGATAAATTTATTTGGTTAGGTTACGTCAGATCCTCAATACAGTTATAGCTATATTAAAAATTTTTTTAATTTGAAATTGTTGAGTTTGATGAATGTTTGACTTCTACTAGTTAACATTATCCGTGCAAGTTATGACAGGTAACAAATATCTTTTAAGGAATTTAATCTGTTATTTCAATTTAATTCTGAACTTCTAATATCTCTCTGTGAATTTTTGAAAGATGTCAAATTAGCCGTATTTAAATTTTGTTAATTGAAATTGTCGGAGTTTTATCAATTCTAAACTCTTACTAGATAACTTTATTTGGTTAGGTTATATCAGATCCTCAATACAGTTATAGTTATATTCAAATTCTGTTAATTCGAAATTGTTGAGTTTGATAAATTATTAACCTCTACTAGTTAACATTATTCATTCAAGCTATGACAGCTATCAAATATCTTTTAAGGAATTTAATCTGTAATTCAATTTAATTCTGAATTTCTAACATCTCTTTGTGATTTTTTGAACGATGTCAAATTAGTCATATTGAAATTTTCTTAATTGAAATTGTCGGAGTTTTATCAATTCTAAACTCTTACTAGATAACTTTATTTGGTTAGGTTATGGCAGATTCTCAATACAGTTATAGCTATATTTAAATTTTGTTAATTTGAAATTGTCGAGTTTGATAAATTATTAACCTCTACTAGTTAACATTGTCTATTCGAGTTATGACAGTTATCAAATATCTTTTAAGGAATTTAATCTGTAATTCAATTTAATTCTGAATTTCTAACATCTCTGTGTTTGTTTGAAAGATGTCAAATTAGTCATATTTAAATTTTGTTAGTTGAAATTGTCGGAGTTTCATCAATTCTAAACTTTTACTAGATTAATTTATTTGGTTAGGTTACGCCAGATCCTCAGTATAGTTACAGTTACATTTAAATTCTGTTAATTTGAAATTGTTGATTTCGAATCTGTTTCATTATTTGTTAAGTCTCTTTAATATTTGTTAAGTTCCTAAATTTTTATTTTGCTAAGTCTCTTAAACGCAGTAAATCCTCTAGTTTCTTTTTGGTTAAACTCACTTCAAATTTTGAGGATCATGCAAACCATTAGAATCCTGATAAAGTTTCAGTATCCAAATTAAAACTTTCCTTTTCTTTGCAGGCTCTTGGCATTTCTTCAGAAATATTTGTTAGGCCTTATATTTTATTGTTACTTAATTAATTCCTGACAGATTGGTAATTTCTTTGAAGTCTCTCTAATGTTTGTTAAGTTCCTAAATTTTAATTTTGTTAAGTCTCTTAAACGCAGTAAATCCTCTAGTTTCTTCTTGGTTAAACTCGCTTCAAATTTTGAGGATCATGAAAATCACAAGAATCCTGATAAAGTTTCAGTATCCAAATTAAAACTCTCCTTTTCGTTGCAGGCTCTTGGCATTTCTTCAGAAATATTTGTTGGGCCTTATAGTTTATTGTCTATTGTTACTTAATTCTAGATAGATTGGTAATTTCTTTGAACTCGTTTGCCAATGGACCTTTGGTCCCACTCGAGAAGTCATTTATAAGAACTAGGCATTACATGTATCTAAACTTTAGTTTTAGTTTCGTTCTTAGTTTTGTTCCAAAACGAATCTGATGTTCTTTGTGTGTCGGAGACTTGGCTCACACGGGAACAAAGCTTTGAGCTCAGGGGATACATCACATTTCGTTGTGATAGGGTGGTTGGCCGGGGGGGGTGCCCCCGCCTCGATGATCTTGGTTAAGAACGACTACTGTATCGATCGGCTGGACCTAGTTGGCCCCTGGGTGGGGGATTTCGAGGTGGTGGGAATAACACTGGCCACGTCACTAGGTAGAAAAGCGTTCCTCTCTATTTATGTATCGCCGGAAGAGCGTATCACTGAAGATTCTTGGAGGGGACTGATAAATCAGGCATTTCGTGGGGGATCTTTGGTCATGTGCGGAGACTTTAACGCCCACTCTCCAATGTGGGGTTCTCCGAATATAAACCTTTTGGGTCGACATCTAGGACCAGCTATTTTTGACAGTGGGCTCATCCCACTCAAGGACTCTGTCCCCACCTACATAGCGGCACCGGGTAGACTTGCCAACAACCTCGACCTTGCCTTCTCGTCGGCTTCCCTAGCCTCGATCTCCAGGGTGAGAGTCGGTGACAACAACTACCACTCGGACCATGTCCCGGTCTTTGGGAGGTTGGATGCCTCCCCCTCCTTCTGCCGTCCCTCTTCCAACAGGTTCAACATCAGATCTTTGGATTGGGAACTTTTTAATGAGAGGATGAAGGGGTTAATACCGGCCTTTAAATCCGAGTTAGCAAGGGGAGTCATACCAGCAATTATTTATGGAAATTTTATAAAGGCTGTTTTTGACTCCCTGGAAGCGAGCGGTGCATACAGGGCTGATTTACTCTGTGGAGAGAGAGCTAGACAACCCCTATGGTGGAATGCTGAATGTGATGTTATCCAATATAGATGGAGATCGGCAAGGAAGCGTTTCTTGTCGAGTCAGACGGACGAGGAAATGGAGGCTTTCAGGGTAGTGGACAGGGAAGTCAAAAGACAGTTAAGGGCCATCGAGCATCAGTCGTTCCGGAACTTCTGTGACTCCCTGGACCCATCTACGGGCCTGTGTAGGATTTGGAGGACGGTCAAGGCATTGGCTTCACGGTCCGGGGAACCCCACACGGGAGTAGTCACGGACCCGGATTCTCCGGTGATCAGGAACCTGCAGGAAGAGCTGGTTCGCTCAGATATACCCCCTCAAACTGGCGAGTTTTTTGAGAATCCAGATGAAGAGGATTCCATGAACCAGCCATTTTCTTGGGGGGAGTTTGGGACAGCGCTGTCCCTGTGCAAGGCTGAGTCAGCCCCTGGCATGGATGGCCTTTCGTACGAAGTCATTCGGGGCTTCTCGGATCCGCTGCTGCGTTTTATGCACGCTCTTTTCAACGAGATGTTCCACGCCTCTTCTTTCCCGGAAGCCTGGAGAGACACCCGAGTTCACTTCATCCCTAAACCGGATGGGAAGGGCTTCCGGCCGATATCTCTCACATCTACGTTTTGTAAATTATTCGAGAGTTTGGTACAGAGGAGGCTTGAATACCTTGCGGAGCGCGGCGATTGGATCCCAGGATTTCAGTTTGGCTTTAGGAGGGGAAGGTTATCCATGGACTGTGTTGCCTTGGTGGTCTCGGATATCATGATGTGCTTTGGCAGAAGCAAAAGCACGCTTGAGTTAGCGTTGGACCTGAAGGGCGCGTCCAACGCTGTTCTGCCGGGGCCACTGATTGATGAGATGAGAGGCTTGGGAGTTCCGATAAGATTGCTTAATCTTGTCTACTTTCTGGTCGGCAAACGGAACCTTTTCTTCTCATCGGATGGAGCCAATCCGAGAATTTGCGGGTGGGAGTTCCCCAGGGTGGATTCCTCTCCCCGCTCCTTTTCAACTTGGCCCCCAGAAGGCTGGGACAGCATCTACCGGCTGGTGTGAGGGCAGCGATGTATGCGGATGATCTGCTCCTCTACGTCACGGGAGGTTCGGTTGATGATGCAGTAGCCCTTTTGAGGTTGGCGACAGAAGTACTTGCACCGTGGTTGGCGACTTTAGAGCTTTCCATCTCAGTCCCAAAGTCGCAGCTGTGCATCTCCTCCAGAGGAAGGCTGAGGGCCCAGGACATCTCTATTGAGATTGATCATACGATTATTTAATGTCAGCCCACCCTTAACTATCTGGGTATTATTCTTGATAAGGGTTTGTCTTGGATACCTCATATCAAGGCTGTAGCTGCTAAAGCCTCAAGAGCGGTCAATATCCTGCGGGTTATTGCAAGAATCTCTTGGGGCGCCTCACCCTCCCTCTTGCTTACAGTCCATAAAGGTCTGATGAGGGCGTGTCTGGAGTGGGGAGCTCCCCTGTTTTTCAGGGCTAGCGCGACGGCCTTAAAGATGCTGAACACAGTACATCACGCATCCCTCAGGGTGGGCTTGGGTTGTATGAGCTCAACTCCCATCACAGTACTCCTCTCCGAGGCTGCAGAGACCCCTCTATCATTTCGTAGATCCTTGCTGGTAAACAGGTTTATCCTTCGCAACTTCTGCTGCAATAACAGCCCCCTTGCAAGGAAGTTGGAGGATCTAGCTTCAGAGGCTCGTACCAAGACATTCAGGGTTAACCTGGATAAATGTGGCTCAACATCGGCCCTCAATGCCATGACTGCATTTGCCGGTGCCATGGATTGTTCCTTATATGCGGGATACTTTGATGGTCTCTGGAATGATTTCCTTGCGGAGATATCGCAAGATATAGGCTCCCGCTTCCCTGGGGCTACATGTATTTATACGGATGGCTCGGTGGATCCATCCTTGGGCTTGGTGGGTTGTGGATTCTACATTCCCCTTAAAGATTTCAGGTTTGGTGTCCGATTGCGAGATCACATGTCGATCCTCTCGGCGGAGCTATATGCACTATTTTATGCGGTGAGGCCGGTCCTGGAGCTAGGAGAGAGAAATGTGGTAATTTTCACAGACTCACGCTCGGCTCTGTTGCGAATTCTCCATCGATTTTCGGATCCCAAAGGCCCAATATTGGCGCGAGTTGTGGGAAATGGCGTTGCGGCCGCCAGGAGAAGCGGTTTTGACATTCACTTTTGTTGGATTCCGGGTCACAGCGGGATTAAGGGTAATGAGATCGCTGATGGAGTGGCCAAGCAGGCCTCTAGATTCCCGGTCATTGCTGAAAAGGGGCTCCTGGTCCACGACCTACGGGAGATATGTCAGCGGGACTTTGAATTTTGGTCCTCTCTGTGCTGGCCATATGGCAGAATAGACGGTTCGAGGGGGAATTACTTTTCAAGGGTTAATGTAAAGACGCCCAGGCCCTGGTTTCAGGGTCTCAGTTTGCCCAGGCGCCACCTTAACCTCATCACTAGGCTTAGAACGGGTCACATCTGCACGGGTCAACATTTCGCGAGGATGGGATGGAATCTCCCAATTGAATGCGAATGCGGGATGCCGCTCGAAGATCTTTCACACCTCCTTAATCAGTGCCCTATCTTGGCTGGGGGGAGCCGGCGTTGCACGCGTTTTTTGAGCGTGTTGACGCGAAGATTCCTCCTGGGCAGATAGATTTAAATGATATTGTTTTCAGTCCCTTTGAGGAGTCCGTGATTGAGCTGGGTCGTTACTTTCAGCGGAGTAACATGATTATTTAACTTGCTCTGAGCTCTTCTCTTTTACTTAAGCACTCGTAAAACTAGTTAGTTAATAACTTAAAGCACTTCATTTGTAATCTGTTATATGTATGGCTTCGAATTTGTCGCCTTCCTGCGCGGACGTCTCCCCTCCCTTCCCTCAAAATGGCGGCGCAGGCAGCAGGAGAGAGAGTGAGGGGATCGTCTACGTAGGAACGGTAGTATTTACTGGATAATTACGGAGGTTGATTGGATTGGATTTTCAGTAGGAATGAAATCAGGACTGGAATCTTACGAAGAACCTGTCCAAAGAAAACGTCTACAGTTCGAAGGAATTTTAATACGGATCTAGTGGAATACAACCAGATTTTATTGGTTATCTCACGGCTCGTTGATTGATTCAAAAAGCCAAAAACAAAGAAGAAGAAGGTTGATTCTTTCGAAAGTTATCGTGCTAACAAACTGAAAATCTACAGAATAACAGACAGACAACCAGACAGACACATTCGTAAAAACCTGTTTTTTGGATTCAGGGGGTCTCAACACGTGGACATTTGACAAAAACAGGGGGGGTCAAATTTTACACAAATCTTATACCTTCTCTAGATGAGAATGTAAAAATACAAATTTTCAAGTACCATGAGCATTAATGATGATTGTTTTATTGTTTTAATCGTTAGAAATAGTATTGAGAACATAAGAACAATGAAATATTGTGAAAAAACACACACGAGATGAAAAAGAAATTAAATAAGCAAAGTTTTGATGAGAATGTGCCCACTTGTCGCGCTGATTTTTTCACTGTCAATGTTATTTTTTACGAATAAAACCACAACACAACCTATCAAAAAGTAACCAATGACAAATTTGTAAATATTTTTTCACGCACAAATTATGTTCAATCATCATTTGTCGTATCTTGTATAGTTTGGTCGTAAAATTGAATTTGTGGATTTCTAATTATTTTTTGCGCAATAAAAATGTGAATTTCCAATTTTTCGAGAAAATTCAAAAAGTCGTGATGATAATCTTGTAGGGCGTTGACAAATAAACCATTTTCTTGTCTTGACTTTTTTTCGTATCGTATGTTGTTTGGCTGAAAATGTTAATTTTCGTATCTTTTTTTGGATTTTGAAAATGCTGTAACTCTGGAAATTTTTATTTTATCGAAAAATGTCATCAGAATATTTTGTTCTCCTTTTTGAGTATTATTGACATCCGTCCATAGAATTTTTTTAATTAAAAAAAAAGTGTTCTAACAAATGTTCAAAATGTGCTCACATTTTGAATTTTGGTCCCAAATGGCTGGCTAACGAACTTGACCTTCATTTTAGGACACTTGAAGAGTATAAAAAACCGGGGGGCTCAAAAGTAGATAGGCAGGCAGCGTTCTGGTTCAAAACGTAAGACGGAGTCTGGACCATAAAATCGGACACTTTTTGGTCTAGACTCCGTCTTGTTTTTCAAAGCAGATGCGCAGGCGCAAGTAAGATTTACCTAATGCGCTATATATATACATACATACATACATACATACAGAGAGAGAGATGCTTTCTCGCTCGTTAAGAAGTGTGAATGTGAAAAAATTAGAGTAAGCGAGCCACTCACATGTGGAAACAAATGGTGGTTTTCCACAAGCGAGTGTCTCGCTTACTCTAATTCCTTTTACATTCACGCTCCTTGAGGAGTAAGAAAGGCAGATAACCTACGTTCCGCCGATCCTGTCTCTATGTGCTGTACAACTAAAAGTTGACCAGATGGTTGGAAATGCCAAAGTCCATTTTCCGAGTCGTGTGTGTGTATGTATCCGTGTGAGGCTTCTACAACATTCTCGAGGGATTGTGGAGCTTCTAGAACATTCTCGAACATTCTCGAAGCTCATGATGACGTCACAGCATATTGCACAATTATAGGAGCTGAATTCATGTCAAAACACGTTCAAGGTTATCACGAGAAAAACAAGGATGATTTATTGCTTTCTGGAAAGAATTTCTGTCGTCAACACCTTCCAAGGTTATTGTATTGCGACACATTAGATTTTGCGTTGCAAAAATATGTATTCCGAACGTGTCGATTATAATGTAGAACGTTCTGGCCGAGAAGCTTCCAACCAGTTGTGGTTCATGTCCGTGCTAAGCTTCTAGAACATTCCCGAAGCTCATGATGACGTCCCAGAATATCGCGCAATTGTACGAGCCGAATTCATGTCAAGACACGTTCAAGGTTATTGCGAGAAAAACAAGGATGATTGATTGCCTTCTGGAAAGAATTTCTGTCATCAACACCTTCTAAGGCTATTGTATTGACACATTAGATTTTGCGTTGCAAAAATATATATTCCAAACGTGTCGATTATAATGTAGAACGTTCTGGCAATACGTTCAAGGTTATAACGAGAAAAACAAGGATGATTTATTGCTTCCTTACAGATAAAATATTCTAGAATATTCTTGAGGAGATCATCAAAATATACTGCGCAATTTCTGGGAAGAATTTATTTCGTTGACAGCTTCAATGTTATTGTGATAGTGCATCACATTTTGCGTTGCAAAAATTATATCCCGAACGTGTCGATTATAGTGTAGAACGTTCTAGAACATTGTTGCATCACATGATGCAATATTGCGCAATTTCGAAAAAAGAATGTTACGTATTTCTACGTATGGAACATTGTTGCGTCATATGATGCAATATTGTGCAATGCCGCAAAAACTAATTTCACGTGTTTCTACGTATCGAATATCGTTTCGTCATATGATGCAATATTGTGCAATATCACGAAACGAATTTTACGTGTTTCTAGGTATATCGGCTATATTGTAGAACTTTCTAGAACAATGTTGCATCATATGATGCAATACTGTGCAATTTTGAGGATACGAATTTTACGTGTTTCTGGCTGTATCAATTATAACGCTTGTTTATAACACTTGAGATGAGGCCATATGCCTTTTTTATTAACAGATATATGCTTGTTGCTTCAACACCTCTTCTATCTCTTATTCAAAAAAATCAATTTTGCTTATTCCAATTGAACAAGGATGATTTATTGCTCCCTTATAGATGATCATTCATTTAATATACAAAAGATGCAGGTGTGTAGGTGATACTTGATATGGAGGGCTATGTATGACATCCTGTTTTGTCTATATGAATTTGATTTATTGCTTCCTTATAGATATTACTTTTAACTAAAAATGCCTGTCTTTCTTTATTCAGTCCACATTCAATTCATGAAGAACATTCTGCATTCTAGAACACTTCTCGAACTTTAGGCTAAAGTGACAGATATATTATTAGAGAACATTTTAC
>CAKNXH010060090.1:746-32027 GCA_932178445.1 Andricus quercusramuli | reverse complement strand
CGAACTTTAGGCTAAAGTGACAGATATATTATTAGAGAACATTTTACAGTTAAAGTGGTTCATGTCCGTGCTAAGTTGCTAGAATATTTTGATAATGTCATCCTGAATTTCTACCTTACCAGCATTGATACTGAACCAAAATCTATGTACTTAGATGCAAGAGATCTAATATAAGAAGGCTACTGAGCCACTTTTACAAGAGGTTGATGCATCTCTACTTTACCGACATCAAGGCCATTTCACAGCTGTCACAAAATAATATTGCACAATGGTGAGTACCAAATTTGTCTAAAATTTGTTTCTACATGTTTCAAAAATATTCTACATGTAGTTTAATAATAATAATCTTATAATATAATGATAAAAAATAATCATTATTATTATTATTTAATATGTGTTCGGTTTATTGGAAGAGCTTGCTCAATTGACACTACTGAAAGACAGTTGAATTAAAGCATTTATTAAAAGAACGGTGGTTCCTTCTAGAATGGCTTTCCATGAAAATTGTTTGATCAATGAAATAACATTCAGATTTTAAAAAGTTGAGGATCTGGAAGGAAGATTAATAGCAGAGATGGTGATATGTATATGTATAGTGGAGGATTCTGCTTTATGACTGCCAACGGCTATACCACGCTGAAAAAGCCAGTTCTCGTTAGATCACTGAAGTTAAGCAGTGTTGGGCGCGGTTAGTACTTGGATGGGTGACCGTCCGGGAATACTACTAACTACGTCCTGTTGGCATGTCGTGGGTGTGGTGAGCCCACACTTGTCGTTCTTTACTACAAGAAACTATCCACCTAGAAACACTACCCGAATCGGGTAGTGTCACGCCTACCCCGAATAAAGGGAAATGGCTCAATGGTAATGGTATACTGTAAATGCATATATTGCTTTCCACGAAAAAAAAGGAGAAAGAACTCATTTTTAAAATATTTTACTCTTATTATATACCATAGAAGGTTATGAATCCAGCCAAGACAAAGAAGCATCAAAATATGTGCTCGAACGAGTAAATTTGGAGGAGTAAAGTGAATCTTATAAGAATATAAATGTTGATTACGTTACAATAGAAACGAAGTTTTTCTTTTCAAAGTAACGTTTATCACATCATCTCAATGGTTTGAGCATAAACGCCTATGGTTTAAATAAAGAAAAGAAAGGATAAATGATAATAATATGAGTGACGAAGAAGTTGTCAATGAAAATATCATCTATCATTTCACATGAAATATGAAAACTGTATTTTAGTAGGAGAATTAATTGCTTCAATTTTTATAAGTAGATTAGAAAGGAAGAAAAACATACATAAGAGTGATAAAGTTCTTATAGCTGTATTCAAGTGCGGGAAATATACATATATTTAATCCTAAATACATAAAAGTGAGTAGTGAAATAAAACTCTTGTTATGGATCTTTGAGTTATTTCTTAATAACAATCATAATAATAGTCGGTTGGGCACTCGGGCTTCACCACAGAGGCCCGGAGTTTGATCCCTGAGCCGGTACCTCTTGAGATTTTTCTATGTACATTTACCGAGGTTTTGGTGGTTCGGATCCCATCCTAAGCTTTAGGCCCCACATCATGCACCTGACTGCAACCCCCAGTATGCGAATGATGGGGTAAAATCCAGTCTTTGTCCGATATGTCAAGGCACACGCTCATATCAGATCACTTGATTGCATTATATTAATGCGCCCGTGACTGATAATATATATACCGAGACTAGGGTGGGCCGAATTTTACGAAAGTTCCCGAATCGAATCATGATAGCGCGGAAAAGTTGCTACTCGTCGCCCTGATCACAATGAATTTTTTTTTCTTTTAATCGGACCATATCTTCCGGTCGCACATCGCGTCCAAAGTTTCGAAAAATCGTAAAAAATTGAACAAGTTTTGGGATTTTTTCTTAATAAGTTATAGTGATCGAATTTCGTTCAAAATCGGTAACTGCCCTTTTCTAAATAACCTTTGATTAAAAACAACATTCCCCTTCCCCTGCCCCTCTCCTGTGAGGGTGGAGGGAGGGGGGCAAATATCATAAAAAAGAGCCATTTTACGGTCGTTGTTTTCCTCGTGTGAAGTGTGCTGGTGCGGTCGACTGAGCCGTTAAAAGAGTTTTTCTTTTGTTTATATCGCTGTATCCTCTTTAACTTCATAGATATTTTATTTTCATCTTCATTCGAACAAAAGAAAAACGCGTCATGTGTCGAAAGCGAGCGAGGCTGTTTTCTCGAGGGGCGACGGTTACGAGTCGCATTTTAGTGTTGATTAGAAAAGGAGTTTGATTGGCAATGACGTCGAGGACGTTTGGTCAAAAATTTCATTGTCCTTTATTTGGACCGCCTAAAAGTCTGAACAAACAGATTCTTCCTTCACAGGCTCATGCTTCGCTACACTGCCAGCATGTTCGATATTCTTTAGCCCTGGCTTCGGCCAGTCCAAAACAGGAGGTCAGCTTCTCTGCAGTAGCTAATGTTGTTGCTGATGATATAGAGTCCATTCACACTAAGGCATCTTTGCCAAGGGTCTCTCGCACGAGAATTATACAATTTATCAAAACTCTTCACGATAAGTATTACTACACCCGTAAAAAGTTAAACAGGGACAACAAATATCTGGAAAAACAGAAGAAGTACACAGAATACATTTCTGACTGTCAAAAAACTTTATTTGACGTATGCTCCTACAAGTTCAAAATGTACCTTCAGTGTGATTGCAACAGAACAGTACATAAATGTACCTGTGATCAGCCGGTTGCAATCGACTGTTCTTGCCCTGTCAACAGGAAAGTTTCTGTGATAGACAGGAAATTTCTTTACGCACAGCGGCATCACAGAATTGGAAAGGTAGGAACAGTTGACCAAAAGGAGAGTGAAAAGATTAAAAAGAGGCTGGCAAGGAAAGCAAAACAAATGAGACAAGAGGGTGCTACTTCTTCTAAGACTACAGCCAACATTACCTCAGATTCTGAAACAGAAGAGACAGATAAAGTTCATGAAAAAAAGGACACAGAGTTTCATATTAACTTCAAATCACCCTCTGGGACTCGAATGAGAACAGTGCTTGCCAACACTGCTCTTGCTGGCGACAGGTACGGTGTATCAGACAGGGCAACGGCAGCTATCGCCTCCAGTATTCTCTCCGACTTGGGCTTAATATCTGAAACAAACAAATCACAGGTTATTGACAAAAACAAAATAAGACGGGCGAAGTCTCTAGTTCGGAGTAACTTAAGGAATGAGCAGTTAGAGAAAGCCGATGTACATCCTAGAGGCCTATACTTCGATGGGCGCTCAGATGACACTCTTGTAATTGAGACGAAAAACTTTGAAAAGTATAGGAAGTTCACGAAAGAGGAGCACATTTCAGTAATTGAGGAACCAGGCTCCGTCTATCTCTTTCACACTGTACCCATTTCAAAAACTGCTAAGGATATTGCCTCTAGTATCCTTGATGAAGCTAATGCTAAAGGTATCGATCAATCTGACGTTCGCATTGTTGGAAGTGACGGTACGAATACTAATACTGGCTGGAAAGGGGGTATCATTAGAATTTTAGAGTTATCCCTTAAACGACCTCTTCAGTGGTCTGTTTGCCTTTTACACTTCAATGAACTACTTTTGAGACACTTAGTTGAAAAACTGGATGGCAAAACTGAGTGACCACGAAGCTTTTCAGGAACTATTGGCAAGATTCTAAAACATTGCGAAAAAATGCTTGTGGTATTCTTTCAGAAAATTGAGTGCAATCTTCCTGAAATCGACACCAAAATTCTTAGTAAAGACCAACAGTACTTGTTTGAGATATGTCAAGCTATCAATTCTGACACCTGTTATCCAGATCTTGCAAATCGTGAACCAGGGCCTCTGAATCACTCTCGTTGGCTGACTGCTGCCAATAGGTATCTTCGACTCTTCATATCTTCTAAAAAACCTTCAGCAGAGCTAATCCATATTACAACTTTCATACTGAAAGTTTATGCACCATTGTGGTTCACTATAAAAACAAACCCACTTCTTGAAGATGGACCTACACATTTGTATAAAGCAATTCAGCTGTCAAGGTACTTACCAGAACATCTCAGGCGTGTTGTTGATACTGTCATCCAAACCAATGGATATTTTGCCCATCCAGAAAATCTGCTGGTTGCAATGATCACAGATCCTCGACATGGCATCAAAGAATTTGGGTGGAGACATATCCTGAAAGCAGAACTGACAGATAATCACAAAACTATAAGACAATTCAAAGTACCACAAATTAATTTTAAAGCTACAGACTACACGGAAATGATTGACTAGTGTGCAGTTAAACTTACCTGTCCTCCTATTCTCCCTGAGGAGTACGATGAAGATTGCATGAGTGACTTCATTGCCAAGAAAGAATTCCCTACATTACCGCCAGAAACATTCCCCTTTCCAAACCACACACAGGCAGTGGAGAGGACTGTGGAAGCAGTCACAGAGGCAGCTGCCGCACTTTGTGGTGCGGAGAACAGGGATGGTTTCGTCCGATCGAAGCTAAAGTCTAGACAATTAATGCCGACTTTCACAACTAAGGCTGACTTTAAAACATTAAGTTTTTAAGTACCAAGCCCAAGTTATGGTTGGTTGGTTGGGTAGGGCGTGGGTGGAACTCACAGTGCAGCCAGCTTCAGGTGGTGAGTTCTGAGTCGCTCTCATAAGCAAAAAAGTTTTTAAGAGCGGGCGAAGAGCTGCACACTTCACACGAGGAAAACAACACCGTAAATGGCTCTCTTTTACGATATTTGCCCTCCTCCCTCCACCCTCACAGGAGAGGGGAATGGGGAGGGGAATGTTTTTCTTAGTCAAAGGATATTTAGAAGAGGTCACATACCGATTTTGAACGAATTCCGATCACTATAACTTACTAAGAAAAAATCCCAAAACGTGTTGAATTTTTAATGATTTTTTAAAACTTTGAACAAGATGTGCGACCTGAAGATATAGTCCGATTGAAGAAAGAAAAATTCATGGTAATCAGGGCGACGAGTAGAAACTTTTACGCGCTATTACGATTCGATTCGGAAACTTTCGTGAAATTCGGCCCACCCTACTACACGTTCCTCTAATTCAACGGGTGGTAGAGTGAGAAGAACATCTCTAACTGTTGTATTCACAACAAAGATCTTAGCAGTACCATTATTGCTTAAAACTAAAGATTTTCCACCAAAAATTCCTGGTCCAAAAGAAGAAGTATCATCTACGAAATTTAAGACAGCATGTTGTTGCTTCAAAAATTTGATCCCGAGAATTCCATCTTGCACTATTGGAAAATTTGAAGCCACAACTTGAAATCGGGTATCAGTATTTCTGATGAATATTTTAACTTCCCCTTTTGTAAGGATCATATTAGAACCTATTCCTACTAATTCGTATATTCTTCTAGTATTCATCCAAACGCGCGAATCAAGGGCTTTTTCTTTGATCAAGTTCACACTCGATCCAGTGTCTACTAATAAATTAGCTTTCCCATTTAAAAAGGATAAATTTTAAAAATTCAGCGTAGGGATCGGTCTCGGAGTTTGAGGACAATTCGATTTGAGGCATTTCCTGTACTTGAGTCGTTTTCCCTCCGATTTGATGACTCACTCTCGAGTTTAAATTATTGTAACCATTATTATTAATTTTCTTGCGTCGAATATTACGTTCCCTGTCATGTTTCTTTTTTAAGCGACACTCTTTGTAAGTGTGATTTGTAAAATGGCAATGAGTGCACTCTAATTTCTCTATCTTCCCGGCGTCTATGCGGGTAGCTTCATGACAATTTTGTTTAAAATGTCCATACTGTTGACATCCAAAACATTGGACAGAATCAAGCTTACTATTCTTTTCTTGTTTAATTTCCGAGCCAGCTTGAACGTGAGATACTCGTTTTTGTATTACAAATTTTTATGCAGAATCTTCTATTAATTTAGAAGTCGAGGGAGTCGCTTCTGATTTCATGTTGTGGACATTATCCCAATATTTTACTTGAAGATCTGTCTGATGCGCCTCGGAAATGGACTCTTCCAAAGTCTCAATTTCCTTATTGTTTCTAATTTTCAAGAAAATTTCACGGTCTAAACCTCGTATGAAATTTCCGACGGATATGACCTTGTAAACTGCGCATATGCTATTGCCCCTTCCGCCAGGTGTATCAAATACAATTTGGGTTGTTAATTTATTTAATATTTGGATCACTCGGCCCCCGTATTTACGAAAAGTTTCATCTTTTCTCTTCTTTACGTTAGTTAATTGCTGCATTAACTGACTAGCATCTCCTTTAGGGGAATACATTTGTTGGAAAGTTTTTAAAATTTAATTCAAACTGATTTGATCTTGATCCTGAATCTGAGCCCGAGCTCCCCCAATTATTTTATTCTTCACTAATATTGTGAGATATGGAATTTTCGAATCATTTACTAGTTTTAACGTAACTTCGCAATGTTCTATGAACATTTTTACAAACGTATTTTTACCATCAAATGCGGAAATAATGTCACGAACGAGTTTTGAGACTTTAGAGGGGTCCAATTTAGTAGTTTCAATTTAAGGTGATATAAACACGGACACTGATGTTTTGTGCCTTTATAAATCACTTATTAAATTTTCACTTCCGGATTCTGAACTCGCGGATAAGGTTTTATCACTATTATTGGAACTTGACCCGTTATTTTTATACCGTGGTGCAACCGAATTTTGAGTGGGCATGAGTGCATCGACGGACCTGCAATTGTGGAGTCACTTCCTCTAGAATCCGTAACATTTTGATTTTTTCTGGACGAGAAGGTTTGAACCCATTTCATTTGGGTTTGAGCGCGTGTACGGCCCATCTTAAATTGATAGTTTTTTCTTTTCTTTCAGGCCTCAGGTAAGGAATAAACTCTGATAATCATTCTAATCAGAATATTCTTGAAATTTATTATTTAATCTCATCTATTCATGCTCTTTCATTCTGTTAATAAACAATCCTTAACAATTAATTCACTGATTATGTTTATTACTGTCTTATATTGCCTCCAGGAGTTATTTCAATTTTAATTGCCTAAATCCACAGAAAAACAAGTGATCTTATAAGTAATTCAAGTGAATTCCCAATAAAGTGAAATAAGTGAATTCACTTATTGCACTTTCGGAATCCTCCGAAGTGACAGATCCTTGGAGTCCAAAAATTGTCCTAGATCTTCGGAAGTCCTTCCGGTTCCTGTGCCCTCCCTGTTCCTCCCGAGTCCCTCGGTGCCGTAACCCTCTTGTGGGCCGGTCAAGCGGTGCCTTAAGGCGCTTCTTCAGGCTTGATTTTAAGCCCATGTATTCGTCTTGCCCAGTTTCCCTCTACACGGATGATTTTTTCGATGTAATATTTTAACCACATAATCTCAATGGCATAATACAGAAAAAGAAAGTCTTCGTTTCTTGAAAAATGGTCTTGTTTTTTTTTTTAATCAATCGAAAATGTGGTTCATTTCTGCGCCTGGAAGCGAGCAATCCGCCACCGGCAATCCGCCTCCACTCCCTTTCCATTGTTGCATCGTGACACGATTCGAGCCGCTTGAGCAAAATTGATAATCACCGGCACACAAAAAAAAACACTTTTCTGTTCTACATATGCGACACATATATTCCCATGTATTCTGACCCGCTAAGCACGAATCCGTGGTCCGTTTGACCCCAGCACATCTTGGTCAAGGGCATTTGAAGGTCAAACGGACAGAAAAGTCATTTGGATGAAGATAACTACCATAATTTATGTTTTTTGGGTCGCTGAATCCGTATCCGGGGTCCATTTGGACTCAGAGAGTCAAGGTCTAGGTCATTTCAAGGTCAATTTCGTTCATTCCACTAAAAACAAATTCCTGACTGCAAATTCTGAAAGAACGGAAGATTTTACGTCCAGATATGTATGTTATTATTTTTTTGTAAGGACCTGTTGAGGTCATTTTATTTAAATATATAGATGATTCATATGGGTAAATGGTAAATGGGCTACATGGGACTAGACTACCATACTAATATATTGTGGGGGTCGCTAAGTCCGAATCCGAGGCCCGCTTGACCCCACGGTGCCAAGATGAAGGTCATATCAAGGTCATATCAAAGTTAGATCGAAAGAAAAATGTGTTACCGATCCAAAATTTGACTTCTACATGTGGGTAAACTTTCCCTGGCGTCTCGATATTTTTCTGCTTTTACCCACGCTTGTAAGGAACTTTTGACAGCTCTAACGATTTGGCAAGTGAGCTTTTATGAAGCCGCCCTTATCCGATTTGCCTGTTACACCAACGATCAGCTAACTTCACTTGAGCGAGCAAAGCTAGTGGTTTCAAATTTTAAAGACGGTGGTGACAACTTTTATGAGAACAAAAGACAGTTTCTGTACGAAGTTACCTGCAACACCATTTACCCGAAGTTTTTTCTGTGCTCCACGTGGTGACGGCGGAAAACGGATTTTTTTCTTGCTTTTCATTTTTCGGCTAAGCCCTGTGGTGAAGGCATTGTGCCGTCATGGCTGGCACGAGAGAAAGTACAATGCAGGGTATTGGACGCCCAGTATCGGCGATTGGTCAGGGTGAGGAAACGGGCCCGCAATCGTCGTCATCCAGCTACCGCCACCCTTTATTGGTTGGCGATTCAACTGATGAAGAATATAAAGCTACAACAAGTAATCATGTTCTTACCAGCCATGACTGCAACAGCGATAAAAATGTTTTTTGCTACGTTTGTGGAAAGTATGAAGTCATCACTTGCCGTAGGTCAATGAATGAGCAATGTAGAGACATATATCGTCAATGTTATAAAAGAGAAATTTCCCTTCAAAATGAAACATTTGCTCCAGATAGCATTTGCAGTGCTTGTTACACTATGCTTTCACGTTGGAATAAAGTGAAAAACAATAAAATGTTAAAATACTCCTCACCGGTAATATGGTCAATACCTCAATCAGAAAAAGACTGTTATTTTTGCAACACAAAAGTTAAAGGATTCAACGTTGAAAACAAATCAAGAATACCTTATGCAATAGTGTCTTCTGTGATAACTGCAAGGTCTAATCAAGAGTCTGCTATCGAAAATATGGATACGAGCTCAATGATAAATAAAGCTTCGACAAATAAAGAGACAGATAGAGAGGTTATGTTAGACGGTGAAGAAGAATCTGATGATTGCTCATACGAAGACCATGAAAATGAAGAATATGTGCCAAAATTGCGGAGAAAGCAAAAAAATGAATCTATAAGACTATTCAACCAAGATAGTTTAAACGATTTCATCAGGAGCATGGGTCTTCCTAAAGATGCTTCTGAATATATGGCAGCTGAGTTAAAGAGCCGTGGAATGGTAGAACAGGGGACGAAGTCATGTTTCTACAGGAACCGAGAAAAGAAGTTCCGTCAGTACTTCAATAAAGATGAAGAAGGTATGTTGGTATATTTCAGAGACGTTAACGGTTTGATGAAGGAACTAAAAAAGGATGTTTACGTTCCAGAAGAATGGAGATTGTTTATAGACTCGTCAAATCAAAGTCTTAAGGCAGTGCTGCTTAACAATGGAAATGAGTACGCAAGTCTACCAATAGCTCATTCAACAAAATTAACAGAAAGTTACGAAAACGTCCAATATGTGTTGGAGAAAATTGAATATGACAAACATAAGTGGCAAGTTTGTTGTGATTTGAAAATCATAACCATTCTCCTTGGTCAACAATCACGATATACAAAGTATCCCTGCTTTTTGTGTTTGTGGGATAGCAGGGACCGTACGAATCATTACAAGAAGAAGGTTTGGCCAATAAGAAAACAACTTGAACCTGGAAATCATAATGTACTTCAAGAACCTTTAATTGATCCATCAAAAGTATTGCTCCCGCCTCTGCACATTAAACTTGGACTTATGAAACAATTCAACAATTCTTCAAAGTTTTGAATAAAGAAGGAACATGTTTTCAGTACTTGACAAATGAATTTCCTCGATTAAGTGATGCTAAATTGAAAGAAGGAGTATTTGATGGACCTCAGATCCGTAAAATTTTTTACGACGAAAATTTCATCAAGACAATGACAGGCATAGAAAAAGCTGCTTGGCTCAGTTTTCGAGATGTTGCTCAAAACTTCTTAGGAAATTACAGAAGTAATGACTACAAAGCAATCGTAGCAAATATGGTGCGGAACTATCGACGCTTGGGATGTTTAATGAATCTCAAACTTCATTTCATGGACTCTCATATTAGCTATTTCCCTGAGAACTTAGGCGATTACAGCGAAGAGCAAGGGGAGCGTTTCCATCAAGATCTAAAAGACGCTGAACTTCGATGGCAAGGAAAATGGGACGTGAATATGTTGGCTGACTACTGCTGGCTGCTAAAGGGAGATCAAGTACCTGGCGATGAAGATGGTGATAGTTCGAAGAGAACTAGAAATCCACTGCATAGATCCTTTGACAATAAAAGAGAACGTTATAGGTGAAAGAAAGAATAAACGCTATTCCAAAATGCCATACCGTAACTCTCGTTTAGTCCTGATTCGTTGGGTTAAAGGAGATTTAGATTCGAATTCAGCTACCCTTAAAACATGTAAAAGTCAAATTTTGGAACAGTGACACATTTTTCTTCAGATCTAACTTTGATATGACCTTGATCTGACCTTGACCTTGGCGCCCTGGGGTCAAATGGGCCTCGGATTCAGACTTAGCGACCCCCACAACATATTAGTATGGTAGTCTAGTCCAATGTAGCCCATTTACCATTTACCCATATAAATCATCTATATATTTAAATGAAATGACCTTAAGATGACCTTAGAGGTCGTCATAAAAATATAAAAACATACATATCTGCACGTAGAATCTTCCGTTTTTTCATAATCTGCAGTCAGAAATTTGTTTTTAGAGAAATGAACGAAATTGACCTTGAAATGACTTTGACTTCGACCCGCTGAGTTCAAATGGACCCCGGATTCGGATTCAGCGACCCAAAAAACATGAATTATAGTAGTTATCTTCACACAAAATACTTTTCTGTCCATTTGACCTTCAAATGCCCTTGACCCAGATGTGCTGGGGTCAAACGGACCACGGATTCGTGCTCAGCGGGTCAAAATACATGGAAATATATGTGTCGCATCTGTAGAACAGAAAAGTGGTTTTTTTTGTGTGCCGGTCTAATTATTAAAATATGCAGAAATTGAATTTTAATATGCTGCATTTGGTTCATTACGAAATGAGGAGACGATTGAAAAAAGATATAAAAAAATCGGTTAACCCGTTCAATTTCTGTTGGCAGTTTTGGTAATTTTGCATTTTATTTAAGATTCCCTTCAATTCTGAGCATATTGACCGATTTTCCTAATCCTATATTTTCCATTTTTTTCAATTATATCATTTTCAAATTTTATCGGCCAATAAAAATTTCATCGATCCATGTTTTGCGTAATTTTAGAGATTGTAACAGTATTTTGGGAAAGGATATAAGATGGACTGATATAAATACTGAGGACACAGTTCTTGCACGATGTTATGGTTTGAGAAAGATTCATAAGGAGGGCTATCCTTTGAGAATTGTTCTTTCAACTATTAACACTCCAACCAAATTTTTAGAACAAAACTTTAATTTGATACTTGAAGACTCAATTACAACTTCTAAACGTAATATTGAAAATAGCTGGGAATTTCAAAAAAATATTATTCAAAAAACTGTCCCTGATGACCATACAATGATTTCCTTGGATTTTATTGCAGTGTTTCCAAATATACCCATTGAATTAGTTAAACAGGCAATCTTAAATAGATGGGACAATATGAGGACACGTACTCGATTAAGTCAAAAAGATTTTATTGAAGGGATAGTTTTTATTATGAATTCAACTTATTTTAAACTTAATGGATCTTTTTATAGGTAAAAGTTTGGTACTCCCATAGGTTCAATCATTTCTCCGATGTTGGCAGAAATGATTATGGAAGATTTGAAAGTCTTTGCTTTCAAGAATCTGGATTTTGTTTTGCCCTTTTACTATCGGTATGTTGATGACATCTTGTTGTGTGTTCCTCTAGCAAAGTTACAGGCGATTTTTTAATGCTTTTAACAGTTTTCATCAAAAACTTCAATTTACCCACGAAATAGAGAGAAATAGTAAAATCAGTTTTTTGGACGTAGAAGTAATTAAAGGTCAGGATGGTAATATTATTACCAATTGTTACAGGAACAATACATATACAGTTAGAATTTTAAATTTCTCTTTGGCTCATCCTTTTCAAAACGAAATTGCAATAATCAAAAACTTAGTTGACAGAGCTCTAGGTTTGTCCCACATTTCATTTCATAAAGAGAATTTGAATATTGTTAGGAATATCCTTTTTCTGAATCATTACCCAAAAAAGTTGTTGAGCAACAAATCACAATTAGAATTCAACAAATCAAAAACAAACAAAGTAACATTTTAGCTACAGATAATCAGAAGGAATTGAGAGAATATAGTTCTTTTATCACTCTTGTTCTTCCTTTTTTTGGGCAAATTTCTAAAACTATTCAATTAATGTTGAAAAAATTGAATATTCATACTATTTTCCGTATACCATTTAAAATAGATTCAATAATAACTTTTGGTAAAGATCCTTTAGATAAATTTGAAAAGGGTGGTGTGGTTTACAAGATCACTTGCAAGATCTGTAAGATGACTTGCGTGGTACAGACTGGCAGACTTCTTAATACTAGGGTGTAGGAACACAAAAGTGATGTCCGTTTAGGACGTTGTTATAAGAGTGTTCTTGCTAGACATACGAGAGGGTTTGTTGATGTTGACCATGAGTTTGACTGGGATAATGTTGTGGTTTTGCATAGTGAAAGTAATGAGAGAAAGAGAGAATTCATGGAAATGCTTTATATTAAAAAGCAAAATAAGTCCTTTATTAATTTAAAAACTGATTTAGATAGATTAAACAAAAGTTATTTAAGTTTGATTAATTACATATAGTTTTCATGAGTCTTGACCTTCTCTTATTTCTTGTTTGTTGTGACGGATTAGCCTATTGACCCACATTCAGATCTCAGGCATCGAAGGGATAGCGTCGTCGCTTGGTCGCTGTTCCCACCTGTTTTAATTTTTCTTGCTTTGATAAGGGTGCTGTGTGAGCACCGAAACGTTGGTCAATACTTTGCATGCTTTTTTATTGTAATTTGATAATAATAAAAATAAAAAAGACGAGAGAAATAAAAAAGAGAAGGAAGGGGATGTCGTTGGTTGCCTTCTCATTTTTCTTTCCTCTTTTTTATTTTTGTCCGATGAAACAAATTTTTTAATTTTGTTTTTTAGGAACTGCAGTAGGAGTATTTTGTGGTGGTTGTCCAAATGTTATCGTTGAATTCTTGTTTTATTTTCAGGAATTCTATATATTGACTTGATTATTGGACGTTAAATGGGATTTTGAATTTGCTTTTAGTCTGATTTAAAATTCTTGAATATCGATTCAATAATTACTCCATTGATGATTAATCAATTCATTATTGCTTTCTTATAGATGGGGGTTTGTAATGACCTGAATTTGCGAATATACTTTTTCATATATTTTGGTATAATGCGACCCCAGGAGCTCGAAAATGAAGTTTAAAAAAAATTTCCGTGTGTTTGTAACTTTTTTCTGTTCACTATATCTCGATCGATATCTTGAATTATTTTGTTGAAAAATCATTTTTTTCAACTGGTTTTTTTTGTTCAAAATTAATTTTGTAGACTGAAAATTTAATTTCAATTTTTTGTTGAGTACGCACATTTTCGGATATTTAAGATAATAATAAAATACATCAGAATTGAATTATCTTTTTTCATTTTAAATTAACATTGAAAATTATTTCACCTTTTTCCTTAAAAGTTTGTTAAAAATTGAATGATTTAATTAAATATTTAATTTAAT
This sequence comes from Andricus quercusramuli, assembly GCA_932178445.1. NCBI lineage: Eukaryota > Metazoa > Arthropoda > Insecta > Hymenoptera > Cynipidae > Andricus > Andricus quercusramuli. The sequence goes on along the minus strand of CAKNXH010060090.1, from coordinate 18,125 downwards.
AATACTTTGGTAGAAAATCAATCTTCTTACTTGACATGCAATCTTTCTTAGTTAAAAATGCAACTATTTGGTTAACAATTAATCTTTTTTATTTAACAAATCAACTTTCTTGTTGAAAATGCGTCTATTTGGCTAAATTAAACATAAAAAACACATAAAATGTTGTCAAATAGTGCTAAGTACCTCTTGCGAATTACAAGTCGAGTATTTTTCCTCAAATAGATATTTCACTTTACTCATAAGACAATAAATATTGCACTTATTTAGAACGATATATTTGAACTATCTAAAATAATACTTACTTACACGAATTCAACATTAAAAAACTGGATTAGAACTATGCAATCTATATTAGGTTGCCATACTTTGCACGTGAAATATATCGAGTGCAAGCGGTCCTATTCGAAGGTTGAGCCGACAATTTTTCGCGGCTATTTCGGACCGCGGGTGGGGGTAACTCATTTCTCGGAATTGTATTCTTCTACAATTCTGAGCACGACCTTATTCGGAGGTGGCACGGTATGAGCCCATTTTTTTGATAATAATAATAATAATAATGAGATCAAATGGTTCCGGTACCGGGAATCGAACCCGAGCCTTCTGGGTGAAAGCCAGATGTGGATGTGGCAAACCCATCGCCCGAGAGCTCCGGCTCTTGCAGTCAGCCGCGTTGCTTTGGGCTAACTCCCCAATGCAACGAATCAAGCGGTTACGATAAAAGTATCGCGCAGTGCCACCCACAATAGGCCTCTCTCGGATGGAGGCCATGGTTCAGTTGGGAGTGGCAATAGGAACGAACCAAGGCGACGACCAGGCATTGGCCCCGGACAAACGCGAAAACTTCGATTTAAATGGTCGGACCGACTCAGGAGGGAGCTTCTTACCTGTTGGCAAAGAAGCTCACCGGCGCGGAGAGGATTCATGAAGAGGTTACATGGCCGTTGGGTCAATATGCACCTGGAATATGCTCATAAAACGCCTCAGTATTTAAGAGACCAGGTATTCTTCTTGCGAAAAAACGGATATGAAGCTCTTTATCAACAGGAAGAGGAGCAACAGCCTCCAGCGAACATTCCACCCGTTCCAGCAAGTCCACCTTTGCAGATGGCCGATAATTCCAACATGAGAAGTAGGAGATCTATCCACCAAAAAGTCTTCCTCAGGATGGACAAATTAGCTGGAGCTAATACTGCTCTCCGCGATTTGCTCCCCGAAGATGTTAATCTCTGGAATCTGTACTGTGTAGTTTACGAGAAGGCGGTCTCCCTGCTTAGCGACGATAGAAGTAACGATACTTCGGCACGTCTGAGTAAGACACGCGAGCGTATTGCACAGCTTCAGTTCAAAATTGAAACGGCGAGACGGCATGCATCGAATGTTCGGTGTGTGATTAGCTACACAACATCAAATAAAAAGTTCACTCCAAAAGTTAGGGCACTTGCTCGAAGCTTGAGGAAAGCAAATCACACGCTGCACAAGTGTAAACTGTCGACCATCAAGCAGCACTGGACGCAAAAAATAAGATCTCTTTCAACAGCGAAATAGCGCATTGAACGGCGGGTTAAGTGGATTCAGGAAAATTCCACCTTTTCTACTAATCCTTCCCGTCTGTTCAATAAAGCGTCATGTGTAGTTAAAAATCCGCCTAGTCGAGAAGAGATTCATGTCTTCTGGGAGCAAGTATATGGAGATACTTATCAGCTAAATGAAGACGCTTCTGATATATCACTCTTTCGTAACTTTTGCCAAAGGCAAAGGTTACTAGGTCCAGAGGAAGAGTGACCACTAATTACTGCTGTAGAAGTGAAGAAAGTTATCGCTAGAACTAAGAACTTTTCAGCGCCAGGGCCAGATAAAATCAACAACTTTTGGTGGAAGAAGTTTACTTCTACGCACCAACATCTAGCTCGTATATTTACTACTTTCTTAAACTGTGAACAACCCGTCCCGCAGTGGCTAGTGGAAGGACGCACGGTATTGATCCCTAAGCCTGGAGATTTTTCAAGTCCAAAGAACTACAGGCCCATAGCTTGTTTAAACACCAGCTACAAGCTATTCACTGGCATCCTCAAAGAGAGGATATTAACATCTATCGAGCCGGTATGGAGTGTAATAGTTGAACAACGTGGATGCAAGAGAGGGCTGGCAGGTTACGGGGAGAACCTGTTAATAGACAGGTATATTACCCAGGACTCAATCACGCAATCTGTCCATGGCATGGATTGACTACCGTAAGGCATTCGATAACACAAACCATGAGCTACTTATTAAGCTCCTTGAGTGCATGCAGGTGCATCCAAAAATAGTGAGATGCATAAAAGAGCTTATGCTCTTGTGGCGCACAAGATTTGTCATAAAATCTGACAAAAGACAAGTGACTACAAGCTTTGTCACATATAAGAGGGGGGTCTTTCAAAGAGACTCTCTAAGTCCGATACTTTTCTGCATCTCCCTCTTGCCTCTATCTATTGTGCTCCGAGGCAAAAGCTCTTGATACCTATGTGGCCCGCCGAACAGAAGAGATTATAAGGTCAACCACCTTTTATACGTGGACGACCTTAAACTCATTGCTTCCTCAAAAAAGGACCTTGACATCCTTGTAGAGGCGGTAAATAGGTATTTTTAAGCGATTGGCATGAGCTTCGGACTGCACAAGAGTGCTGCGTCCACCTACACCAAGGAAGACTAGAAACTACACCATCCCGTGACGATCAGGATGTTCAACTCATAGGCGGAAATACCACTCAACATCTTGTTATTGGATAAACATATACATATCTTGGAATACCGCAAGCAGAAACCCAAAATGTGCATAACTTAAAAACGGCCCTTGGAAAAAGGTATCGCCAAATTCTCAGAAAAATTTGGGCTTCCGAATTATCTGGAAAGAATAAGATCCAGGCGACCAATATGCTGGCCGTTCCTATACTGCTCTACACGTTCGGTGCAGTAAAATGGAACGTCGATGAGTTAAAGCAACTTGATCGAAGCACACGCAAGATGATGACAATAAAACGAAGTCTTCATCCTAGATCTTCCGTACCTCGAATATATCTCTCTCGCGATAAAGGGGGTCGAGGCTTGCTAAGCTTAGAGTGTCTTCATCGAAGAATGGTTCTGGCTACAGCTTGCTCAGTTCTAAAAAGCACGGATTACCTTATGCGACTCGTACATCAACATGAAGTCGCCAATGTTGCGGCGTTTCTGTACCATGCCGCAGATGGGGCCGCAGAGGAGCTTGACCTCCCATTTAATTCCAGAGACACTACACATGGCCTAGCATCGCTAACACCCCTGGTGCTCAAAAGTCGTATACATGATGCAGAACATACGCTCCTACTAAGAGAACATGCTGACAAACCCCTTCATGGTAAGTTCTACGGCATCATACGTAGAGAAGAGCTCTCGATGGGTCTGAGACTGCGGGATTTCGTTTTGCCTGTCAAGACGGCGTTATAGATACCTTAGTTTACCGCGAGCGCATAATGAATGTATCTGTAAGCGATAACAACTGCCGAGCGTGCAAGCAAGAGCCAGAAACACTTGGACATGTTCTCAGTGGATGCTCAAAATATGCATGCCACGCGTACATAGAGAGACACAATGCAGCTCTAAAAGTGTTATGTTACCATCTTAGGCATTTCTATGGCGTTGATCTATTGCCCGTCTTGCCATACGCCCAGGGGGAACTCGAGTTTGTTGTGGAGAATGATCAGTGTAAGATCTACTGGAATTTCTCATTCTCCACCACTCAACGTATCAGTGCTACGGAACCGGATATTGTCCTCCAAGATCTGAAGAACAAGATCATTTACGTGAATGGATTCTCGGCACCAGCCGATGGTAATATCACGGCAAAGGAGGGAGAAAAACGAGCGAAATATCAAGCACTTCTTTTCGAGCTGAGTAGGCTCTACCAAGGCTACAAAGTCCATCTTATAATTCTCATACTCGGCTGTGTTGGAGATATGAAAGCCTCATTTATCAGCCAACTCAACAAGATTCCGGTTTGCCAGCGTCAGGCTCATTTCATCGCGAACCGGATGCAAAAGGCTGTTCTTCTGGGATCACTCCATCTGGTCCGTCAATACTGTTCCTCTTAACATTCTACAAAGATTGGTAGTTCTAAAAAAGTATCCAGAGGTAAAACCTTCATCTCCAACTGTCTTGTCTGCCGCGTAAGGTCATGCGCGGCTAGAGACCTGACTCCAAGGAACAGTGTTGCCCGATGTTATCACGCGTGAATTTCCCGCTCTTGCTTACCTTCCAGGACAGAAGGAGCAGAAGCGGATGACGTACACGTTCCAGTAGCTTCGGGATTGGTGTCTTTAAGGAACCATGATCGTAGCTTCCGGAGCCTAAAACTTCTCTAAATAAGAAAATGTATATTATTATTATACAGAAATAATTAGTGTCAAGAATCTATTACAGAAAAAAATATGAAAAACATCTGAAATATAAATTTAAATGTTATAAGTATTCATAATTTACTGATGCTGACAAACTAATTTGAAAAACTAACTTTTACAAATTTGACATTTCGAAATAATGTGTTGAAATTACTTCTACAACTTTTCAAATGCTTTAAAATTAATTTGTCCATTATTGTATTAAAGGAAATTTTGTAATGTTCCCGCGTGAACACGTGGTTGGCGTAATCTTCAACATGGCATTTGTTTCTGTTTGTTATAGACTAGGTCGTTCATGATCACCCGAGTAAAAATCATAAGTATGGGAGTGATCAATCATTGACTTCCCAAAGTATAAAAAATGTATGGTAAATGAGACGATCCCATACTTCAAGTATATTGAAATAGTATAGATAAAGTATATCTAAAGTATAGCTGATGTATGGCTGAAGTATATCTAAAGTATAGCTAAAGTATAGCTGAAGTATGGGATATACTTCTTCTATACTTAAGTATAGCTGAAGTATAGGATATACTTCATCTATACTTAAGTATAGCAGAAGTACAGATTATACTTCATTTATACTTAAGTATGGCAGAAGTATCGGACATAGAATTGTACTCATTTGTTCTTCAAGATATCCTAGCAACGTGATAAAACACAATGTATCATGAATGACAGCTCGTCTAAAAATTTCAAAAGTTCGCGATTGAAATTGATTTCGCAAGTCAACTATATTTTGAATATTGTTCGTGAGGATATAAAATATTCAACGGATACATAACGGACTACTTATATGACTCTTATGTCATATATATTGGTAAGAGATCCAGAATCTTTGAATCCTATAAACATAATATTAATAGCATTTTAATTATTTTAGAATTTTTAAACAATATCCTTTTAATTATGAAAATCATGATTCTGGATTTCTATTTTCATGTATTTCAGATATCTGATTATCTATCATCAGCAACGATATGGCTGTACCTACTGTAGCCATACTTTTTCTATACTTTAGACATGAAGTACATACTTGAGCTATACTTAAAAGATATACTTCAGCTATACTTTGACTGAACATCAGCTATACATTATCTATACTGCAGCTATACTTCTCAGATATACTTTAAAAATACTTCCCCTATACTTCAACTATACATTGTTATACTTTACCAATATTTGAGCTATACATCCACTATACTTCATTCAAATATACATGAAGTATGGGATCGTCTCAAATGGCATACTTTTACTATACTATCTGAGAGATCACTCCCATACGATTTCACAGATGTTTTCCTAGATCAATCCCATACCAAAATTTTTTTACCCGGGCAGTTATTTATGGTGCAGTGGGATGTGTTTTTAACACGGTCTTGTGATCTGACATGTGTTTTTTTCACTTTCACAAGTCCAAGCTGGTCTTTTTATGGCTACTGGAATTATCAGGTTTATAACCTTCATTTCAGTAGCGGTGAATTTTCAGTTTTTATATTTTTCTAATACTTGACACGATTCGAAAAAAACTAGTATTTTTTCAATAACCTCAAGGTATAACTGAAGTACAAAGTATTGTAGCGTCATTGTACAATGTAATTTTACGAGACGCATAAAGCTCGCTTCTCACGGTCATGCATGCGACCTTCGTGACGTGCGAGCGATATGCGATGCTATGATGACGCATCTGCGTGGCGCGGTGAAGGCATGCGTGCAGGATTAATCCGCACGCGTGAGAGCGGTACCGATCGCACTGTGCGCGCATTGCGTTATCTGGGATTTCATGAAAAAATTGTTTTTTCATTCCAGTTAAACCCGTTCTAGTTTCGTTCTTGCTTATGAACATAACCCAAAAAATTACCGGTCGAATGTCAACAAGCGTATTGATGATGATTATTTAATAAAAAAAAAGGATTTCAAGCTATAAGTCATTCAATCGATGTTCACCCTAAAACGCTCAATAAGGAAGAAAGTTTAGCAGTAATTCATGTGGTGAGGGTGCAGAAGTTGAAAGTGAATGGAATAAGCAAAATTCAGTGCAGCGTAATGAGACAAACGTCTGTTAGTTCTCCCGCATACGACGTTAAATTACAGGTGTTTATTGAGTAAAAAAAATAACATAAAGAGAAGTATTAGGGAAATCTATAATTATAATCATAAATTTCCTAACATTCTTCTTTATGTTAAAAATATTAATAAATTAGAAATGAGATACGGGACGCTCACTGTGAAAAATTCAAGTCAATAATTACATGTAGGATTGCTTTGAATTTTCATCTTGATAAATATTGTTATTTTGTACAATAAAAATGTGCCACGGGAATCTCAGGACATGAAAATACCAATGGTATTTTTATCAGGAATTCTGTAATTTTCACACTAGAATATCCGTATGCTTGAAATACAGAAAATTAGGAATATGTTATGTACATAAGGGTGGTCCAAAAACACTTTATTTTGAGAGGCCAACGATACCACCCCCCTCCCCCACCACCACTCAATTCCAAATCCGAAAATAGAAATTCCCTACTTTTTTTTAATTTTCATTTCAACAGGTTTCGATTTTGACTTTTGAAGTTTTCCTTGTAAAATGAATGGGAAAAATCAGTTTTTTGAGTTTATGGAATAATTTTGCAGGGTTTGGGACAATGTTACGGGAAAGTATACGGGCTTGTTGAAAATTATCCACGGGAGCCTGAAAAATCAACGTTGGTTAATAAATTTTCGATTATTTGAACAAATTTATTTTGTTTCATATCATTTTTTTCAACATTTCGTTTTTTTCTAAAAATTATTACTATTGGTCTAGTTGAATGTTTATTAACATTGGTTTAGTAATTTTCAATTATTTGAACAAATGGAATTTGTTTGAATAATTTATTTTTTATTTTTACATTCTCATCATAATGAGAAGGTATTGGTTTTATGTGAAAAATGACTTTCGCGGATTCCGTCAAATGTCAACGTTTTGAGGTCCCCTGAGTCAGAAAAAATAGTTTTTAAGTTGGTGTCTGTCGGTCGTTGTCGTCGTTGTCGTTTTTGTCTGTAAACACGATAACATTTTAAGAAATTATCCGATTGAATTGCTCCTTGGCTCACTTTATAAGTTAGAGCATTCTTTCAATTTTTGTGACCAGTTTTTTTTTAAATTTGAAATTTTTGTTTCCGGTTCTTCGTATGACATGAAAATTCGAACAACTTATCCTTATGACTTTTTTCGATAAAAGTAAAATTGTCAGAGCTATATTATTTTCAGAATCCAACAAAACAAACGAAAATTAACATTTTGAGTCAAACAACGCATGATATGAAAAAAAGTCAAGATAAGAAAAGTGTTTCTTTCTGCACGCCCTACAAGATTATCATAACGAGTTTTTGAATTTTCTCGAAAAATTGTAAATTCACATTTTTATTGCACAAAAAATAATGAAAAAACCAAAAATTTAATTTTACGGTCAAACTATGCAAGATGCGACAAATGATGGTTGACCAAGAATTGTGCACTCAGAAAAGATCTACGAATTTGTTATTTCTTACTTTTCGATAGGATGTGTAGTTTTTGTATTATTTGTTAAAAATAACATTAATAGTGAAAAAATCAGCCCGATAAGTGGGCACATTCTCATAAAAACTTTGCTTATTTAATTTCTCGTTCATCTCGTGTGTATTTTTTCAGAATATCTCATTGCTTTTCTGTTCTCAATACTATTTCTAACCAGTAAAACAATAAAATAACTATCATTAATGCTCACGGTACTTGAAAATTTGTATTTTTACATTCTCATCTAGAGAAGGTATTACATTTGTTTAATTTTTGGGCGCCCGCGCGCCCCCGGTTTTTGTCAAATGTCCATTTTTAAATAATAATTTAAAAATTTATCATATATATGTTCTAAAAACGACTTAGATACTTTTTTTCTCCCCTTTTCAGGTAGATGGAAAAAATCTTTCAAATTGTATGATTTATTAGAAAGATACGGTACTATACGCTGAAGTAATGGAATTTCCTTCTTTATTTGATATCAAATACAAATATAGTCATTTTTATCTGAAGAACATAGAACATAACATATAGTCGTTTCGAAGCGCGACTATCGAGCGCGAAACGCGAGTGCCTTGATGAGAATGTGTTCCTTACGGTCGATAGAATCTTAAGTAAATTATTTCATATTTTCAAGTGAAACTGACGTAATTAAACCAAAAGCAAGTCATAACGATGAAGTGTACGAAGAGAGTATCAGCCCACGAAGCAAGCAATAGCGAGCACACGAAGTGCGAAAACCTAGAGGAACCAAGCTTAAAACGTCAAGCAAATGTATCCGCGCGCTCAAACTGGTTACTTAATTTTTGATTGTTTAAACACATTCCATTTGCTTGAATATTTTTTAAAAAAATAATTTGTTTTTTTAGTGAGAAATATTACTGTATTATCGTTAAGTGACACAAATTTATTTTCAGATATGTTCCAATCGTTGAGGCTATAAATTATTATTTATTTTCAGCAACAACCTTTAATTTGTTTCAACAATATTTTTTTCACCAAATTTGTTAGTTTCTCTTTTCTGATATTTATATTAAAACTTCGGACTGTTGGAAACAATAATTTTGTTATATTTCTGAATTGGTTTTAAACAAATTGAATTTTTTTACGTAATTAAAATTTGATTAACTAAAGTTGATTAATATTTTAGCAAAGAAATGGTGATAATTTTTTTTTAAATTGCGAAAAAACTATTATTCTGTCGCTTCTGCCATAATCAACAAACCTCAGAAAAAAGTTTTTTCAAATAACATAGCGAATTGTTAACAAAAAGTTTCACTTAAAACTCAAGACAACTAATAAAATACTCAAAGTCCTTTAAATTAAAATAAAATACACTCCATAAATATTCTGGGATAATTGAACTTTCTAACCTCAAAATCTGACAACTAGCATTACTTTTACAAAAAGAATAGATCGTATATATATATATATATATATATATTTATATATTATATATACTTATCCTTGCATGCGGGGCTCTACAAGGATGGACGAACCCTTTCCCTAGCTGCTCGTGGGAACAACAATGACAACACCAAACATAATTGTAGTAAGTGCGGTTCAAAACAATCGAACGCGCAGGGCTCCTGACAATGCCGGTCGGACAACAATGCCGACTACCCTACAGTTGGGGGAGCCAATCAAGACGGAGTCAATGCGATTGACCGGCGGAATCTTGTTACTTTTAAGTGGAATGCCGCTTTGGAAAACCAGATTTACCATCTTATCTGGAAAATATCGTGTGATCACTAACAGTATCACCTTTCAGAGAGGTGTGTTTCAGGGCGATACCACGAGCCCTCTCCTCTTTTGCCTCACATTATTGCCACTATCTCTCGCACTTCGCCATTCCGAAGGGTACCTCTGCGGCAAACCTGGAAATCGAAAGCATAAGGTAACTCATGTATTTTACATGGATGATCTTAAGCTCTATGCTAGAAATCAAGAGAAACTACATCTAGCTCTAAAAATTGTCACAGAGTACACTCAAGAGATTGGAATGGAGTTCGGGTTAGAGAAATGCGCCAAGGTTAATTTGAAGAAAGGAAAACTTAACGGCATCCCCGAAGATCCTGAACTCGTTGACAGAAGCGCTATACGACACCTTTGCGCTGGAGAGACCTATACATACCTGGACGTGCCACAAAGCCGCATTCAGGACGTAACATCTATAAAGGATACTCTCCGATGCAGATACAAACGTCTCCTCCGACAGATATGGTCTTCCGAACTGTCGGCGAGGAACAAAGTATCTGCAACGAACATGCTTGTCGTCCCAGTAGTACTCTATTCATTTGGAGTAGTTCCATGGACGAAGGACGAGCTGAGATCCCTCGATATCGGGTCCCGAAAGGTCATGCATATGAACAAAAGCATGCACCTTAAGTCTTCTGTTCCACGACTTTACATCTCACACCGTCAAGGTGGTCGTGGAATACTGAATCTTGGATGTCTTCACAACAGGATTATTCTGGGTGCAGCACATATTGTCGCAAATGGACAAGATCCTCTTTTTAAAATGGTCAGAAAACACGAAGAAGTAGGCAAAGGGGCGTTTCTTTACAAAGCAGCAGAAGAGGCTGCTGAGACACTCGGCCTTGACTTCAATATCAGGGGTGAGCGAAATGCATCAAATCTTATCCATCTTGAATACTCACTCCTGAAGGCCCGGATCAAGAAAGCACAAGAGAAAAACTTCCGCGAAGAGCTCCTCGACAAGAAGATGCACGGCATCTTCCACAAAAATGTGGAAGATCAGTCGATGTCGTATGAGCTGACGTTTGCTTTCCTCAGATCACCCGGATTGAAGTCGGGCACAGAGGGCTTCATTTTGGTATGTCAAGATGGTGTCATTTCCACTCTAGCATACCGTCGCCACATTTTGAGCCAAGATATTCCCGATGATAGCTGCAGAGCGTGTCATGAACACCCCGAGCATCTAGGACACATACTATCTAGTTGTCCAGCTCATGCGGGAACAACCTACATCCAAAGGCACAATGCGGCACTGAGAGTGCTTTATTACCATCTCTGTCACTCTTACGCGTGCCAAAAATATGCCAAGGTACTCGCGAGATGAATGCAGAAAGCTGTCATCCTTGGGTCGCTTCATGTCCTCAAGACACACGAGGGTTTCGCCGGCCTGTCGTTGTGATTTCGTCGTGCCCTGTGACGACCCATCTCACGGATGTGAGACGTGGCCATAGGTGTATTTTACCGCGGTTCTACTGGGGGCTATTGACATTTTCTTTTTAGATGGCAGTTGCTCTTAGTGGTACCCTGCGGTGGTTGTTTAACTTTTTTTTCAATTATATATACAATATTACTTACGCAATGAACACAATAATTTGTCCAGATACCTTTTTCGAAAAACAAGAAGATTGAAGTGCTTTATGTGATATTTGTAACCTGACAGATCTGTCATAGACAGCTAAATTCAAAAATCAACTCCGATCAAACCGTTTAATAAACTCGAGCAAAAGTTTTTTTCCATAAATCGAGATTTTATCAGTTTTCCTACAGGCACTCTCGTTATCCGATAGTTAAACTCTTAGTTTCAGTAAAAATTTATTCATTTTCAATTGCATGTAAACAAGTGGATTTCATCCCTAAAAAATTGCCGCTTTTAGGCAGCAGATGGCGCCAGGCTGGTTCCGTGGCCGTACTCAATAAAAAAAAAAATAATAATAATTGACAATTCTTCGACGATAAACATCACCTCTTGTGTAATTTAAAGACGATTCGAAAAAAACTATTGCTTTCTGTATATAAGTAACCAAACAATGCATTTGTTCATAAAATAAACAAATTATACCATACAACAAATTTTCATGATCGAACATGATCCTGTTGATAAAATCAAGGAATTTCAACTTACAAATATTTTTTGCAAGCAAAATTTCCAATATGTTGACATTTTGTTAATATAATTTGTTTATAACAATTACATTCCATATCGTGTACATTATTTATATTCCTTGGATACTTCGATATTCATTTTTATCGAGAATAGGATTAATTACGTCACTGATTTGAAGATAGAAAATAATAATTAAAACATGTCTCGTTTCCTCTCTTTGTTTATTGATACAAAAAATATAAAATTACAAAAATTACAAAATCTAATCCGTAGACGCTCTTGTGCAACTACTGCTGATCACTTTTGAAAAAAATTGAAAATCGGTTAAGAATTGTAGGCTGTAGGTAGTTTTGAATAGTAAATTCCAGATTCAGCCCAGTGTGCGCCTACTACCCGCCGCCGAGAAGTGAAGAAAGCGGCGCACCGTCGCGTCGTGCCGCTGGTCAAAATCACGGCGCGAAAAATTTCGGCGGATGATTTAGTTTCGTCTTTGTCGAAAGAAATATTACCCAATATTTTTAAAATATTTCAAATATTTCGCTAGCAATTTGGACAGATTTCACAAATATTTTAATGAATTTACAAAGATTTCACAAAGGTTTCTCTCTGAAAATAACATAATTAAAAAAAATGGAAAATAAAGGACTAGGAAAATCGGTGAATATTCTCAGTATTGAAGGTAATCTTAAATAAAATGCAAAATTACCAAAACTCCCAAAAGAAATTGAACGGGTTAACCGAATTTTTTCTATCTTTTTTTAATCGTCTCGTCATTACGTAATGAACCAAATGCAGCATATTAAAATTCAATTTCTGCATATTTTAATAATTATAAATTTCATTCAAGCGGCTCGATACGTGTCACGATGCAACAATGGAAAGGGCGGTTTAGTTACGGCCGACCCCCTGGGCTGAAGCATCATCGAAAAACTTCACGGTTTGATAGCCTCATTTTCCTTTCTAATTCAGAACGCCTGTTGTCGGTTCACCGTGAGTACTTTCTCGGTGGCGGATTGCTCGCTTCCAGGCGCAGAACTGATCCACATTTTCGATTAATTAAAGAAAAAAAGACCATTTTTCAAAAGACGAAGACTTTCTTTTTCTGTATTATGCCATTGAGATAACGTGGTTAAAATATTACATCGAACAATTCATCCGTGTAGGAGGAAACTGGGCAAGACGAATACATGGGCTAAAAATTAAGGCTGACGAAGCGCCTTAACCCTTCCCAGGCAGGTCCCTGGGTACCGTGGCCCTTCGCGGGCCTGTCGGCTGCTTCAGTTCAAGCTTTAACTGGACCTCTCTGCAATGTCTCACACTAACGGGTCTTGGGCCTTAAGGGCCCTGGAAATCGAGTGTAAATCGCAAAAGTCGGATTCCGGCCAAACAACGAAGCCATATATCCCTGCTAAAAATTTCGGATTCCGAAATTGGTCCGAATTTATCCGAAATCAATCCGATTGACGATTTTTTTCCGAAATATGTCCGATCTAATCCGAAAACTGTGAGAAAGCAGTCATAAATTTGCCTGGTAATGTCCTGAGTCTGTCCTGACCATAAATTTCGACTCCGGAAAGAGTCCGATTTGATTGTCGACAATAATTATTAGAATTTTCCCATCTTTTTCATTTTTTTAATGTTAAAGGACCCGTAGAAGGAAAAAGTTTGTGCCTTTCATTTAAAATGAAAAATAGTTGAATTGGATAAAAAATACGAATTTTTATTAAAATACTGTATTCCTTGTAAAAGAAAAACTTTCGGTCAACAAAGACAAAAAAGTATCATCCGGAATGTCGAATTTTCAACCATGAAGGATAATTTTCTACTATACAAAACGAGATTTCGTATGGCCTCTACAAACAGTTGAATTTTCAACCTACAAATATGAATTTTGCACAGAAAGATGGTTTTCAACAGAATGGTTAAATTTTTAAATACAAAAATTAATATTCACAAAAAAAGTTATTCATTGAAACTAAAAAATAACGATTTTTGAAAAAATAGTTCAATCTGCAACCAAAAGAGATGAACTTTCCACCAAAGAGAACCATTTTTATGAAAAAATGTAATTAGTACCAAAAAAGGCGATTTTTCTGCAAAATACATAAATTCGTAATCGAGTTGTTTAATTTTCAACCAGAGATAAATTTTTGAAAAAGCAGTTCAAATTTGAACCAAGAAGTTGAATGACCAACCTAAGCCGATGAATGTTCCAGAAAAAACACAATAGTTTATATTTGAATCAAAAAATATTTTTATGTTAAATAAAATGCTAATGAATTTGATAAAAAAATATCAACTTTCAGAAAAATAGTTGAATCCTCAACCAAAACAGATTAATTCTCAACAAAACACTTTCATTTTCAACCAATAAATTTATTTACGAATTTAAAGCAAATTGCATTAATTTTGAACCAAGCAAATGAATTTTAGGCTTCAACATGAGTTTGTAACAAAAAAGTATATTTTCAAGCGAAGAGTTTCACTTTCAACTAATATTACAAATCTTCAGCGAAAAAAATTAATTTTCAATAAAGTAGTTCGACTCTCAAAAAAGAAGTTGAATTGTCAACCCAAAAAGCTGATTTTTTAATGAAAAATATAGCACTTGATATCTAAGCCAAAAAATGTTTTGATTGAAAAAAACACAATTGAATGTAACCAAAAAAGTTGCATTATCGACAAAATAGTTTAATCCTGAACGAAAAAGATTAATTTTGAACCAAACAGTTCAATTTTCAACTGTTTGTTTCAACTGAATTTTCAACCAAAAAAATTAATTTTTGATAAAGTGATAACACAGCATAAAACAATCGTTGCCCCCCCCCCACCCCCACCCCCGCTGACACACAGAACCTAGATGCATTACGTAATTTCTGCACGACCTCAACTACGCACGTGCTTTCACACGTGCATATTTCAGAAATATAAAGAAAGTGGAATAAATCGCCCTGTTATAATCTATTTGAAAATTTCCTTTCGAAAATTCACAATCATCTACTCGGATAAATTTTCTGGATCCGCCCTTGACCAGAGTGGAGCGTTCGATTTGCGGCAATGCTCCCGCGCGGTTCGTTTCAGGTATTCGGTTTGACAATACTCTTACTTGCTTTGCACCTGGATAGTGCATGCTGCGTATTCGATATACAAACTCTACTCTAGTCGAAAGTGAAACCGTATTCGAGTATACGCTCTGTTCTGCTCTGCGCTGCGATAGGGCAAATAAATTTGCACCGACCCTTTCGACGGTGCAACTCTGGAAATTGAAGCAGCGTGAAATGGAAAAACGAGGTTCAAAATAATATTTAGAACGCAATTATGTACCGATTTTACATTTATTTTTTATAAGAATATAGGACTTAATTTTTCAGAAAATTGTGGAATAGATTTTTTATTTTTACGTTCATGCAAACAGTGAACAAATTGTTGAAGAAATCAGTTTTTCTTTTGACCTTCCCTGGAATTATGATTTGCTGTTAATTCTTGTTCAAAAATTTTTTGCCATGCATTAATATTTGTTATTTTATGAACAAAATATGTAAACAAATGCACATTTTGAGAATTTTTAAGCGAAATTAAATCTGTTTTCTTCTGACCTTTCTAAAATTATATAACCACTGACGTTTTCTTTGAAAAATTCTGCTGTGCATTAATATTTTTCAATTTTTTAAAGAGATTATATAGAAAAATTCACACGTAAAGCGTTTGTGAGAGCTGAGAAATGGGTTTTGTGCTGATATTGCTAAAATTATATGGTCAATGATATTCTATACAAAAATGTTGCCTGGCATCGCGCAACGTTCATTTTATAAAGAAAATATTATTAAAAATGTAAACTGCAGATATTTATAGACAGAAATGAATCGTTCTTTCTTTTATTATTTTTACACTAAACTATATTGTTACAAGTCTTATGAATTACATTTCATAAGCAAAGTTCATCAGAAAATATCACTGGAAATATAATTTTGTACTTGAATCCGGTAACGGTATACTTCGATTTATAAGAATCACTTATTTTACGTTTGTTTCGAATTACCTCGTCAATAATAAATAAAAATTAAGGGACTTCTGAAAATACAAGAATAGCTCCATTGTTTTATTATCTCCACATAAATACCATGGTGAACGCTTTCTTTTTTTCCACAAGTACGTAGAATTTACATTTGTTTATATTTCTTCCAGGGAGAGAAGCAAAAAAATATATGAATTGGAGATAATCATGGAAATCACGTTCAGAAAATTTCAAGTTAAAATCTCAACCCCATAATAATATTCAATAAAACCAAAAAACCACCCTTAGCACTATTACCTGAACTAATTACAAGAGCCTCCACCGAAAATAGTGAACAATTTTATAAATTACACAAAATCATCCAAATCACATTCGGAAAACCTAAAGTTACTCTCAACCCCATAATAATATTCAGTAGCACAAAAAAAAACCCGAAGCGAGAGCCTCCATGAAAAATAGCGACAAAATATATATATAAAAAATGATCATCCAAACCACGCTAAGAAAATTGTGAGTTAAACTTCCAACCACATAATAGTATTAAAGAACACCAAAAAACACCCCTATCACTTTCACCTGAACTAATTACGAGAGCCTCCACGAAAAATGGTAAAAAAAATATATATAATAAAAATGATCATCCAAAACACGTTAAGAAAATTATGAGTTAAACTCCCAACCTTATAATAATATTAAAGAACATCAAAAAAACCACCCCTATCACTTTCACCTGAACCAATTCCGAGAACTTCCATGAGAAATAGAAAAAATTTATAAATTGAAAATAATCATTCAAATCAAGTTCAAGAGATCGTCAGTTAAACTCTCAACCTAATATTGATATTCAAGAAGACCAAGAAACCACCCCTATCACTGTTACCTGAAATAATAACGAGAGCTTCCACGGAAGCTAGTGAAAAAATATATAAATTAAAAATAATCATACAAACCACGTTCAGAAAGCCGTAAGGTAAACTCGCAACCTCATACTGATATTCAATAACACCAAAAAACCACCCCTATCACTGTTACCTGAACTAATAACGAGAGCTTCCACGGAAGCTAAAAAAATATATAAATTAAATATAATCATACAAAACAAGTTCAGAAACCAGAAAGGTGAACTCCCAACTCCATAATGAAATTCAATAACACCAAAAAACCACCCTTGTCACTATTACCTGGACTAATGACGAGAGCTTGCACGGAAACTAGTGAAAAAATATATAAATTAAAAATAATCAAACAAACCACGTTCAGAAAGCCGTAAGGTGAACTCCCAACTCCATAATGAAATTCAATAACACCAAAAAACCACCCTTGTCACTATTACCTGGACTAATAACGAGAGCTTGCACGGAAGCTAGTGAAAAAATATATAAATTAAAAATATTCAAACAAACCACGTTCATAAAGCCGTAAGGTAAACTCCCGACCCCATGATGAAATTCAATAACACCAAAAAACCACCCTTATCAGTTTTACAAGAACCAATTAAGAGAACTTCCACGAAAGCTAGTGAAAAAATATATAAATTAAAAATAATCATAC
>CAKNXH010060089.1:15047-65675 GCA_932178445.1 Andricus quercusramuli | reverse complement strand
CATACATAAAAAAAAAAAAATTGATTAGCATTTCGAACTCGAAAGTTCATTGCCTCACTACCCGAATCGGGTAGTGTTTCTAGGTGGATAAATACTACCAGTGTGGGTCCACCACACCCACGACGGGTCAACAACACTCAGTATTCCCCGAACGGTCACCCATCCAAGTACTAACCGCGCCCAACACTGCTTAACTTCAGTGATCTAAACCATGCTCCTAATTGTGTACCTATACAACATCATCGCAGAAGATATCAGACATCGTATTAAATTAACTTATAACGTCCTCATCACATCAGTCAGTTGACTTAGCCCGTTGCTATGATGAAAAACCAGATTCATCCAAAAAATTTTTAATAAATTAAATTTAAATAAAAAATTTTTTATTCAAATTAAAACATGTGTATTTACCAATGCGAAATAGGTGGTAATATATACTACTTTCCCGAGTTTCATAATTGTGGTAAACCACTGCATCACCTTGAATTTTTTTTTTTGAATAATCGAATTTTCGCACTTTACAGCGAAAAGTACAAAAAAAATTAAATAAAAGCTTACGGATATTTTGCATAGTTTAGAAGAAGAAAAATTGTATTAAAAACAAAAAAATGTCTTGGCTTTAAAAATGGTTCATTCCACATAAAACTGATAGGGTGCTTCTTCTATACTTTTAAAAATATTGGGCAAAATAAAAAAGGTGGAATTTTCCTGAAAATGTTCTTTTCATGTTTTCGAAATTAAATGAAAAAACAAAGATTTTCTGGAAACCACCACATTTTTTATTTTTCCCATATTTCTCTACAGTTTCTGAGTTATATAAGAAAAGAATTCTATCACTTTTATGGGGGCTTAATATTTTTTTAATTAAAAAAAAATATAATTTTGGATTTTTTCTCGTAAACGATGCAAGATAGCACAAAAGATCGCCATTTTGATAATTCACAAAAGAGCATCATTTTTCTCAAAAGAAAAAAAATGTTAAAAGTGGGTTTTTGAGAAAACCCACTTCAAATAATTTAAGAAAAACCGCCGCCATTTTTTTCATTTTCTAAGTTTTCTTTTTTTTTGCAGATACCGATTTTGAAAAAAAACTTTGTCAATTTTTGAGATAAAAGATTTCACAAAAATGATTGGATAGTCAAATTATATTTATTTTTGTTTCTTATTTTACATTTTTAAATTATCTCAATTATACTCAAAAATACTCCAGTTATTGATATTCGTAAAAATCCTTGGAAATTAATATTTGAAGCAGTAAAAAATGGAAGAAGCTATTCAAAATTGAAAGTGAAACATCTTCAGTTCATACCTAGTGATACTTTGATTTTTTAAATATTTGTTTCTATCAGAAAATTAGAGATATTTATAGTTCAAACAAATGCTTAAAGTACTTTTTATATCTGCAAAAATTCAATTTCAACTAAAATACATTTCTAGAAAAAATTGCAAGACAAAATCTATTTCGGTGATAATAATGAATTAATAAATAAAGTCTAAATAGGTGACATTTTCACTTGTATTTAACTTCAAACATCAATCCAAATAAGAAAAAAGAGAAATTATGGTTCTTTTCTACTCTTTGGCAATAAAAATAAAATTGACAGAGTAAAAATGAATTTTTCCAGAGAATGTAAAATTTATGCAGCTATTCTTGAAACATAAGAGCAAACTTCTGAATTTGTCGCATCTCGAGGGATTGAGTATAATGAGAAACGTCGATCAGGTTTTTTTTTTCTGGGACGTCAGCATTTCGGATTTGATTTCGCTAGGGGGATTCCCAATAGCTTCGGGCCTTCCAGATTTCGTGACGCAAACGGAGATTCTAGTTTTTTCTTTTCAAATCTTCAACACTTATAAAGTTGCTGATACATCCGCCTCATATTATCCTCGTGTCCGAACTATGAATGCTAAAGAATTTCTGCATTAATTGAAAAGCGCTCGTCCAGTCGGTACTCAATTTTTTCCGCATGCCAAAAGAACCGTATAAATATCGAAAGGATATGAAAAGAGAATTTGATTAAAGTGGAATTTGACATTTACTTTCTGACACCGAATTGAGAATTGAATTTTAATTAATTCCATTTGCGATCCTTTCAAAAAGGCTTCTGAATTCACAAGGATTTTTCCAAATATAGGTGAAAAAATAGTTTCTGTTGAGAAACAATTTTTTCAAATAGAAAAAATTTTAAAATTACAGTCTTTGAAGTTTGAGAGATGGTTCTAAATGAACAGGTGAAAAGTAAGTCATGGTCAGAAAAAATCTTTTAAACTGGTTTTCAATGAAAATTAAAATGAAGGAAATATGTTTATGAAATATGTCAAGAACATTTATTCTATTATGGATTTCTTCCACTTTTAACAATATTAAGTTATGATTTTATGATTCTCGTTAATTGTTTATGTTTTTTTTATTTTATTCACTTAAGCTATAAATCTTATGCATATATAATTTATATTCTGAATAGAATTTTGAGTATTCTGAAGGTTTCAAATTATATAGATCTCATAAAATGTCAAGGAATCTCACAGAATCATTCAGAACGATTTAAAATCTTTAAATTTGTTGAACAATGTCTAAAATATTTAAATCTCGCTCTTAATTTGAAAACCAAAATAATTTTTGGGACTTATTCAAAAATTGAAATGAATTAAGAGAAAAATGATGAAATTAAATGACTAGCAATCAGGAAAATGATCAAGACTTTTCTACCCATATTACGAGAACTCGCGGTATACATTTGAAATTGATGCATAATTTTCCCAAGACCTACAAAAGTATTTTTTTTTTATAAATTCTCGAAAAAAATAATAAGTGTAGATAAATTATTGTTTATCATTAGAATAATTTATCTATTCATTGGAACATTTTTTTAAAATCTATTGTGGTGGGAAACGAATTTAACTTTTTTTGAAGACTGGATTCTGAATATTTAAGCTTTCAACCCCATTCTTTTTACCTTTGGGTTTCTGCGAAAAAGTCAGAGTTCACTCGTCAATTGGTCATCGACTTCAAAGCGGAAGAGTTCTTCCAAAATGACATCATTGCAGACTTCGTTCGTGACGAGTGCTTGCTACTTTCATTTGGGTATTTCGGCGATAGTCCCTGTCAAACTCCATGGAAATGTTTACGTGTCAATATAACCAGATATGACCTAACGGAATTTGAAGAGATACTTAAAAAAGTCTTAAGCTGAAAGTAACTTTCGATACAAAAAACTCCGTTTCAGATTGTAAATCGAATGCCTTTCACATATTGAAGCTTTTCAATTTTTTGCTTTAAAACTTCAAAAATTTTAGTTTATTATTTTTAATCTTGGGCAATTTTAAATGAAAGCTTCAAATTCAGCACTAAGGAATTTTATGTCATGAAAAGTTGGATGGTTTTAAATTCGAATTTTTTCAAAATTCCAGTTTTCCAAATTACCAAATTTGGATAATTTGATACAAACATGTTTTAAAAAACTTGTTTTGATGAGTAGGTCTAAAACAACCAGTCTGGCGTTGGTCGTCTAAACAGAAGAACCCCTCTGTTTTTTTATTTGGCTCCTCGTTTTAGTACGCGTACGCGTCAGACAGTAGATATGTTTAGTAATTAATATTTTTTGGTTTATTATATTGTTTGAAATCATATTGAAGTCTGAAGTCTTCCTTGAATCCTTGAAGAACTTCCTTGAATGCTTTTTAATTTTTTTAACTTTCTCGAAATCTTCTAGGTTTTCTGAATTCTCTGAATTTGTTGAATTCCCTGAGTACTCTGGATTCTCGGAATTCCTTGAATTCCCAGAATTCCGTGAATTCCCGATATTCCGCGAATTCCCAGAATTCCTTGAATTACCTAAATTTCCTGAAACCCAGAATTCCCTGGATTTCCAGAATTCTTAGAATTCCCTGAATTCCTCGAATTCCTGAATTCCCTGCATTCTCTGAATTTCCTGAATTCCGTGAATTCTCTAAAATTCACGAATTCTATGGATTCTATGAATTCTCTGGATTCCATGAATTCGCTGGATTCCGTGAATTCTCTGAATTCCATCAATTACCTGAAATCCACCAATTTCCTAAATTATGTGGATTCAATTAATTCCATCAATTACCTGAGGTCCACCAATTCGCTGAATTCTCTGGATTCCATGAATTCCTTGAATTATCTTATACTTGCGAATTCTCGAAATTTCATGAATTCTCTCAACTCCTTGAATTCTCTTAATTTCACGAATTCTCTAAATTGCATGAATTCCTTCAATTCTTCGAATACCAGGAATTCCCTGAATTATCTAGATTGCATGAATTCTCTGAATTCTACCACTTACCTGAGATCCAAGAATTCACTCAATTCTCTGGATTCTATGAATTTCTTGAATTTTAGAGTAGTATATCAGGACAGAAAAGTATGGCGATAAATAGTTTGTAAACAGAGTGACAACAGAGTGAATGACGCCTGAAACAAAGACCTTGGATACTAATGGGCCCAAGGGGGGAACCACACATACCAATTTTCTGAGGCTCTTCTCTTAGGGTGATCGCTAGAGAGATTGATCAGCAACCTGGGTCGGAGCAGTGTTGCGGAATGAACATGTGATTTTTAAATAAATAACACGAGAATTTCAGATCAATTAAAAATATCTATACCTATACACCCATCTACCTTACACTTATATACCCACCTACACACTAATATTTTCCAACCGAGCAAGTCACGCCTACCCCGAAAGGGTCACCTTCAACACTCACGGCCGCTGTGTAAGGATAACAGCGGCAAAGCCAAACTGCAAACTACATCATGCTTCTAATTTTGTACCTACAACATCATCGTAAATGATTTCAAACAACGTATTGAAATAACTTATAACATCCTGATCTCATCAGTCACTTGACTTAGTCCGTGGCTATGACGAAAAACCGGGTTCACCCGAGAAAAAGTATGAAAAAAAAATAATCTTAATTTTACGAATTCTCAAAATTCCATGATTTGCTCGATTCCTTTAATTCTTTGAATTTATCTAATTAATTGAATTCTCTAAATTCCTTACATTCCCTGAATTCCCAGAATTCCTGAATTCCCCGAATTCCTCGAATGCCTTGAATTCCATTAATTACCTGCATTCTCTGAATTCCCTGAATTCTGTGAATTCTCTAAAATTCAGGAATTCTCTGGATTCTATGAATTATAGGAATTCAATTCCTTTAATTCTCTGAATTTATTGAATTCATTAAATTCCTTAAATTATCTGTCTTCTATGAATTCTGTGCCTTCCATAAATTCTCGGAATTCCTTGAACTCTTTGATTTCCTTTAATTCCGTGAATTCGCTGAGTTCTTGGAAATCGATGAAATACTATATTTCTCTTAATTTTCTGAATACCTGGAATTGTCTGAATTCTTCCAATTCTTCTAAATTCTTCGCACTTTTTTAAATTATAAAAACAAGACAATGAACATACGTCTGTTTCAATATCAATGCACATTATGAATTGGAATGATACGTTTTTCAGTGTATGTAGCTTCGAATGAAGATTAATGCCTAATAAGGAACAAATATTAAAGTAGTCATGAAAAATACAATTTGTATTTTATTTTGCAATGTCTAAATAAGCAGTCCCGGGCTGAGTTACAGAAGCTAATAATAATATATCACGAGGTACGTAATGAGCATGTATTCGTTAAAACCGAAGAAGCTTCAACAAAAGAGAATTCACCAAATTACAGTTGTCGATGGTTCGACATTTAACTTTTAAAGGTCTATGAACAAATGTGGAGCAAGTATGAAGACCGAGCGCGTAGCGCGAGGGAAAAACATTATGGAGCGCGAAGCGCGAGATCCAACAGACGCGCGCCCCAGGAGCGGGGTACGTGACGTTTAGGCGACGCCGTTTGGACGCCGCCGTTTAGGCGCCAGGACGTTTAGACGCTGGACGTTTAGGCGCGGGACGTTTAGGCTCTGGACGTTTAGGCGCCGGTATGTTTAGGCGCCGAGCGGTTTAATCACAGTAAACCCTGAGGTATCAAAGGTTGGAAATTATTTTGTTATGCAACATGTTATGTTATGTATGCTTCGCAGGAAGTCACCTAAAATTTTTGGCAAATCAAGTTGTCTGCCATACAATTCTTATTGCCTATTGATTGCTTAATGATTGCATTATTGATTAAATATGTAGCATGCATAACATAACATGTAGCATAAGTGCAGCATACCAGCAGAAAGTAAAATATTCTTTGCCATTCACTGAAAAACAAATCGGAACGTTTTAGGGCCACCAAATATTTCAACGAAGAAATGATTGCATCGTTTTTTAAACATGTACCCTGGTGAAAACAATTTTTACGAGAAAGTACAACTTTTGTACAACTGTAATTTTTCGTTGAAAGATGCACTTTTCTGTAAAAAAATATACAAAAATTGAGAAAGAAATACAGTACAAGTTTCTACAATCCTTCACAAAAACTTAACTGTCAATTATATTTCTGTAAGATATGTAATGTGTAAGTTTCTATAAGAAACTACAATTTGAAAATAATATTACACTTCTGATAAGAACTTATAATAAATATATTAATGAATTATTATAATAAATAATAATTATTATAATAAATCAATTGAACTGTAGTTCGATTATTGCTGAATGAACAATAATTGACTTTACAGGACGATCCTGAATCTGTACAAAATTAAGCAAGTTACGGATTTTAACGTAAAAAATATAAATTTTTAGAGAATATTTAAGAAGATTTCAAAACAAATTTTAAGGTATAAATTGATATTTCTAGCTTAAAATTTCTTGAAAAAATATAATTTTGAAAGTTTATACATTTTTCGATTCACTCTTCAATTCATAGCATTGAAAATGATAGCGTGGATTTCTACTTTTTTAAATATTTCAACTGTTACAATGTGTAAAAGTTGAAATTTACAATTTTGCAGTTTAACTGCTCTTAATTGAAAAATATTCGATTGAAAAGTTTTAAAAGCTTTCATTTTATGCGCGAAAACTATTGAGCGTTTGAA
This sequence comes from Andricus quercusramuli, assembly GCA_932178445.1. Taxonomy (NCBI): domain Eukaryota; kingdom Metazoa; phylum Arthropoda; class Insecta; order Hymenoptera; family Cynipidae; genus Andricus; species Andricus quercusramuli. The sequence continues at coordinate 58,672 of CAKNXH010060089.1, read as the reverse complement.
TTGACATTTTTAAAGATTCAATTTTAAAAATTTTATGTACAAAGCATTTCACTTTGAGTATTTTGATTTTCGGTTTATTTGTTATAACTTCAAATGAAAAAATTTGTATCTTCAAGAGTTTGAATGTTTTAATTTCAATGACCGTGATCAATTCTTTCACAATAAAATGTAAGAATGTACAACAAAATACAAAAAATGTACAAAATTCGTCTGAATAATAGAAAAAAGTTGTGACTTTCTGTAATTTTGGTTGCAAATTGTATTTATCGGTAAATTCCTGTGAAAATAGTTTTCGTTTTCTGTAATTTTTTGTAAATTGTTCCACTAGGGTAGCATACATAACATAACATGTTGCATACAACCAAATAATACCCAACTTTTGATACCTTAGGGTTTACTATGGTTAAACCGCTCAGCGCCTAAACATCCCGGCGCCTAAACGACCTGGCACTTAAATGTCCTGGCGCCTAAACCTCCCGCGCCTAAACGTCCGGCGCCCAAACGGTGGCGTCCAAACGGCGGCGCCTAAACGTCACGTACCCCCATGAGCACTCAAACTTGCGAGCGAAACGAGCCGCGCACGATGAAAATGTGCCCTCATGGCGGGCGCATTTTTTTAACATGCAGGTATCGAATAAATTGAGACCTTCAAAATTTGACTTCTTTACACTAAAAACTTTTTAAAATTGTTACGCTTTAGTATGTCTAATTCGAAATTTCATAAATTAGTTAATTAAATTGAAAGCAAATCTTTCAATTATAATCGTCAGAAATGAAAATTCTTGTTTAATTAAAAAGCATGATTTATTTAACGGAGAAGAGAAACCAGTTTTGAGTACCTCGTAAGTTTAAAATTAATATTTAATTATTTACAAGCTTCATTCGAATTGATAGAATTTCTCCCACATCTGGATGGAGTTTTATTGTAGATTCTTAATTGCAATTTTGAATCGGCAATTATCACACAATGCTTAACAAGAAGATGAGTATAAGGTATCCACTGTTTGTTTTTTTTTTCAGTATTGTTTGCCATTTTACTGTGAGTCAGTTTCTGTCCTCTTCCCATCTGCACTTCATACTCATCATTATTATAGGTAAAGACTGAGATCAGAAGTCGACGATTATAGAATTGACCTCGTCGTTCTTGAAAATCCACGCATAATGCGTTCTCTTTTTCTACAAACAATGTGCTGAAATTTATCCTGAGCTCATAAAATTTTTTTCTCCTCAGAAATTTTCTTCCTAACTATTTCCTTATTTTTATTTCAGAATTAAAAAATAATTTATCAATAAGAATGAAATTAGAATAAGTAATTGAAGCATAAACTCAGTGTGGTCGCTGGACGGGGAAACAAATTTTTAGAAGAACCTGTCCAATCACTTGACATATCTAACATTTTATATAAGATGACATAAATGCAATTTTAAATAACTTCGATTTCAACTTTTTCCAAATGTTAAGTTCAATTGTTAACTTCTTCAATTATTAAATCAATCAATTTTAAATGTGTAACTTTAAAATCTTTTACTTGAACAATTTTCTATTTAATGTCTTCATTTTCAAGCCTACATTTTCAATTTAAAGAATTTTAAAATGCAGTTTTGAAAACTTGAAAAATTAAACCATTTATAGATTTTATCGTAAAAAATTGAACTGTTTGATTCGAACACCTTGCTAGTTGGACAAATGTAAACGCCCGATTGAATCTTTATAAAATATTTTTATTTTTTAAATGATTTCAAATAAATAGATTCATAATTCAACGCATTTATTCAATTTAAAATCCTATTCAAATACTGTTTCAGTATAAAATGTTCCATTTTTAACCCAATAATTTGAAATTTTTTAATTAGAAAAAAATAATTTTTTATTATTTTGCAATAATTGACTGTGCATTTAAAATAAGCAATTATGAATAAAATATTGAAAACTAAACAATCTGAATCCTAATTGTTTCAAATAGAAAGCCTTGAATCGTTCAAATTTCAGAGTGCTAAATTTAATCTTTGACCGTTATAATTTTAATTGTTTAAATTAAAAATCATTTTCTAAAAAATAGGTGTATCACGCAATTCTCGAAAGCATTGTTGTCGTTTTTTCTCAACCTCCTTTTTTACGTTTTGGTCTCGTAAGATGACAAATTTCACTTTAAATAGTGGAAGTAGGTATTCGTTAAATAAAAGCACTTGAAATTTTGAAGTCCTTGGTTAATCTAATTGTCACTTGAAAAAAATTTATTAATTTCCAACCTACTGATTAAACTGTTTAATTCATGGGTTCTGTAAATTAAGTTACTTACCAAAACTTCAATTTTATAAATGCTCGTTATTTTGACATTTTCGAACCTTGGAATGCTGAAATTTTTTGATAATTTATTTACCATTTAATCAGTAAGTTTACGATTAATGTCATTTTTCCTGGAGAGGAAATGAAATTACACTGGAAACTGGAATTAGAAACCTCAAATTTACGATATTCCGAGAATAATTGATGTCCTCTGTAGTTTCTCGATGAGGGGAGCCGCGGGGCCGAGAGAGAGGCGGTGCTCAGCCAAGCGTGACCAACAGCATGAAGGCCGCACTTTCAGCGCGTTAGTTGCACCAGGTTGCATCATGCGTCAAAATACAACATAAATTCTCTGAGCTCAGGATCAAGGCCACTGCAAGCCATGTCCAAAACAGTTCTACATTTCAAGTTCCAGTGTAATAAAATATTTCAAAATTCAAATTTAGCGGTATCGAGTAATCAAATTTGTAATAATAGGGTTCCTACAAAATCCGAATTTAGAAATTCCCTCACTGTCCCTAACTTTTCCCAGACCGTTGAAAAATCTCAAATATAATGTTTTTCTAAAAAAAACTTCAAGACTTTAAAAATATTAGAGCAAACAACTAAATTATGTAATATAAAAAACGATTCTTCATGTTTTTGATGTGTTATTTTTCTGAGTTATTTTCCTCAGTTATTTTCCACTGACTAAGTAGAGGGAATGCTTTGATTAATTTATCAGTCTCGTAAAATGAGAAGATTTCAATCAAAGTCTTCCTCAATAAAAAAACGAAGAATTTAGGCTCACCGAAAATATTTTTGCCACGGTCACCGAATTTCGGTGAACCTAGCATTTGCATTTTGACTATAGATCTCTGAGATTTATGATATGTTTACTTTTCTGAATATCGAACCTAAATATCGACCGAAAGTCAGCGCAGATTTTTTAATGGCGCTAATTAATCATATTATATGTGTATTGTGGGATGGATAGTGACCTACGTCACAGTCATCCTTGAATTTTTAAATAAATATGTCATGGGATGTTCATCACCATCCAAAATTAGCAATAAATCGAAATTTAGAGTGTCACGTAACTTGTTTTTCACCTCGATTTTTCATTGTTTTTGAGTTAGGAATTTCCGATAACGATACAACTTTTTGTACATTTTTTCACTCTGAAGACGATTTTTCACGGTCTAGAGACATTTTGCATACGAATATATAAAAGTTATGAGAGCAACATTGCTGTGCATATTCCTTAGCTGATTCTAATTTTCAGTACTGTTTTTGGCTAATTTTAACGTCTAATTAATTATTTTCCCAGATTGATCATAAATTACGTTACCAATTTTAGGGGTGGGGTACGATAAAAACTACGGTTGGTAACAAGGGAGTGGGGTGGGGAGGGTCAGTTTCTGATGATAAAATTGTTAAGAATTCTTTAACAAAATTAATAGAACCCAACAGGAAAAATCAACAGCTTTTAGTTGAAAAGTCTACTATTATATTTTTGGTTCGGAATTCATCTCGTTTGTTTAACAATTCTAGTATTTGGTTGCAAATGCAACTATTTTGTTAGAATGTCATCTTTTTTGGTCAGAAATTCAGCTACTTGGTTGAAAGTTGTATTACTTTGTTAAAAATTATTTTTTTGGGTTGTAGACTTATCTGCTTGGTTTTACATTTAACTATTCCATTTTTCGGAAATTAACCTTCTGAATTACAAAATCATCTTCTGGGTTGCACTCTTTAGTTGAAAAAGTACTTATTTTGTTGCAAATTCGTTTTTTAAATGTAACTATTATATTTTTTGTCGAAAATTGATCTTTTCTAATTGAAAATACATGTATTTTGTTAAAAATTCGTCTTTTTTGGTCGAAAATTAATCTTCTTAGTTGAAAATTCATCTTTTTTATTAAAAATGCAACTGTTTGGGTCCAAATTATTCTGGTTTCGCTGAGGATTCAACGATTTGGTAAAAAATTAAACTATCCCGTTGAAAATTAACTATTTTTTAAGCATTCATATTTTTTAGTTGCAAATTCAACTACTTGGTTGAAAGTTTAACCACTTTGATAAAAATATATATATATTTTTAAAATTTGCCTCTTTGGTTTAAAATTCAACTTTCCTGTTGGAAATTAGTTTTCTTTGATGTTGTAAAAAATACATTTTTTATCTGGAAGTTTCACTATTCCATTCTTGATTAAAAATGTATCCTTTATACAAAATTAGTTAGAAAATTGATCTTGTTTGTTGAAAATTCAACATAGTTTTCGATTTGAAACCTTATAAATTTAAAGTGTTTCATATTGAATTCAATATAGTATTTACATTTATTTTATTTTAAAGAATTTATTCCTCCATTATCAGTGGTTGTAAAATATGAAAAATAAGAGAAATCATAAAAACTTGGTCCGTTTCTTATCTTGTCTAACAAAAAACTATTTGAGCGACGACCCGGAGTTTTTTTATTGGAACCATAAAATGACTACTGTCGAGCGCAGAAAAATAATGTGAACCTTGGAAACAACCTTTTTCCTATTTAAATTATTAATATTAAAAATAAGTAAAATGTAGAAAATTTGGTTATTCAGGCCCCTATGCTGGAAACTTATTTTTTTAGCTGAATTTCGTCGTGCACGGCTCAAATTGAAGTTCTTGAAACATGCCGAATTGAGATAAGAAATAAAATTGGCTATGTTATGGTTTTCTCTTTTTTTATCAGTAATGAAAAAAATAACAAAAATGAGGAAAATTTTAATGTTTACTGCCACTAAACACACAATACACTTTATTTTTTAGTTTACCACAAATATAAAAAAAGAAAGAAAAATGAAAATAAAATTTGCTATGCTTTATTTTCTTTTGTTGACACTAGTGGTTCAATAACAAAGAAAAGAAGGAAAATAGGGGGGGGGGGGGAGGGCATTGACTTTTTGAGACTCCTACGCTGGAAGATTTTCTTTTAGTCCGATTTTCTTTGAGAATCGCGCGAATTCTCTTGTCATGTAGAATTGAGATAAAAAATAAAATTTGCTCTCTTAATTTTTTTATATCAGTGGCTCAATAATAATAATAATAAAAAAGAAAAATTAAGATTTCAAAAATTATAAGCCTGCAGATTTTCTAATTGTAAGCGTCATCAATAATTTAAAGTTTTACGTATAGTCAGTGATGTAGTCGAGACCTGGCGCCTTTAATACGGATTAAAGCACCAGAGATTTTTTTCATTAATACATTGATTAACAAAATGACTTTAAAGCAAATATAGGAAGCTTCTTTAAACTGATTTTGCATTAGAATTTATTGTTAGGGTTGTTTAATCATCCCTCAATTATAGAAACAAGGAAATCGATATTTTATACGGGATAAAGCACCAGATATTTTTTAAATTATACATTGATCAACAAATTTACTTTAAAAATGCATAGGAAGCGCCTTTTAGCAGGATTTTTATTATAATTATTTATTGCCAGAATCATCTAATCACCCCCTAATTATTGAACCAAGGAAATCAATATTTTAAACGGGATAAAGCAGCAAAGATTTTGTTATTAATACATTGATCAACAAAATCACTTTAAAACACATACAGGTAGCGTTTTTTTAGAAGGATTTTCATTAGAATTTATTTTCAGAGTCATCTAATCATCCCCTAATTATTGAAACAAGGAAATCGATATTTAAATACGGATTAAAGCACCAGAGATTTTTTTTATTAACACATTGATCAACAAAATGACTTTAAAGCATATATAGGAAGCGTCTTTTAACTGGTTTTGCATTAGCATTTATTGTTAGGGTTGTTTAATCATCCCTCAATTATAGAAGAAAGGAAATCGATATGTTATACGGGATAAAGCACCAGTGATTTTTAAAATTATACATTGATCAACAAAATTACTGTAAAAATACATAGGAAGCGCCTTTTAGCAGGATTTGTATTAGAATTTATTGTCAGGGTCACCTAATTACCCCCTAATTATTGAACCAAGAAATCAATATTTTAAACGGGATGAAGCACCAGAGATTTTTTTAATAATACATTATTGATCAACAAAATCACTTTAAAACATACACGGTAGGCGTTTCTTTGCAAGATCAGCGTTTGAATTTATTGTGAGGGTAGTTTAAATATCACTCAAATATAGAAATAAGGAGATCAGTATTTTATACGGATTAAAGCACCATATATTTTTTTATTAGTACATTGATTAACAATATCACTTCAAAACATACATAGGAAACGTCTTTTAGCAGGATTTGCATTATAATTTATCATCTGGGTCGTCTAATCATCCCCTAATTATTGAAACAAAGAAATCGATATTTTAAACGGGATAAAGCACCCAAGATTTTTTTATTGATATAGGTGTATATGTTTTAAAGTGATTTTATTGATCAATGTATTAGTCAGAAAATCTCTGGTGCTTTATCCCGTATAAAATATCGATTTCCTTGTTCAATCAATAAGGGATGATTAGATGACCCTGAAAATAAATACTAATGCAAATCCTGTTAAGAGACGCTTCCTATGTATGTTTTAAAGTGATTTTGTTGATCAATAGTATGTTATTAAAAACATCTGTGGTGCGTCATCACGCATAAAATATCGATTTCTTTGTTTTAATAATTAAGGAATAATTAAACTACCCTAAAAATAACTTATACTGCAAGTCCTCCTAAAGGACACTTCCTATATGTATGTTTTAAAGCGATATTGCAGGCCTGATCCTTGGTGATTTAATCCTTACGAAAAGTTAATTTTTCTGCTTCTCTAAATAAGGGATGATTTAACAACCCTTTAGAAAAATTCAAAGACATCCTTGTCGTCTACACCTTCCCTATTTACTTTTAATGTGATTCCTATCCTCATAGATTAATCAGAAAACTTTTTGTGATTTTAGTCATATGGAATGTCGATATTCCGGATTTAATATTCAAGGGATGATAAAACGACCCTTGAAGTAAATGCACGTATATAATATCCGTGCTATGCACGCTTCCTTCACTTATTTGAAAGTGATTTCCTGCCCAAGCAGTTGAATAAAAAATATCCAGTGACTTTAGTTACTAAGAAATTATGATTTCCATACTTGGATGTTTAAAGTATGAAAACACCTCCATAACATGCTATATACCCAAAAAACCGTTAATCTTTCTAGACCTTAGATATGAACCTTTTGTTTCGGTAAAACTGATAGTCAAAATGTGAAACCTTTAGCAAAATCTAAAAAAGAGTTTAGGAGAAAAAAACTTTTCACTAAAATAAAGATTTTTCTATTAAAATACATGTAAAAATTGAAACTTTGACAATTTTTTGTTAAAAAACTGTTAATTTTTCTTTCGGATTATTGCTTTGCAGGTTCGAAAATACCAAAAAAAATTAGATTAAGAATTTTTCACAAAAAACCATTTACTGTACATTTGCGGTGGGGTCCTTTCCACAATAATGATAAATTTCCATAAATTTTAGAAATTATGGTAATTCATCCAACTTTTCATACATTTTTAAAATTATGGTAATGGATGGAAATATATGATAATTTAAGGACATTGTAGAAATTCATCGTAATAGATTGGCAACTTTTGGGACCAGCCACAGGCGTGTCTTCCCGCCCCCACGAGACGTTGGAAAGGGGTTTGGGGTTTAAACCAACAATAGTTCTGTAACAAGTCACAGGGATGCCTTGCCGGAAGAGAAAATTAAAAACCGGCAAAATATGCCGGATCCGTATACAATACTTTTTTTTATTGAAAAACAAAAAAATTATGAATCTTTCTCTGTATCAGTTCCGGCATATTTTGGGACGCGCCGTATCTTTGACAAGAGTTTTTGTCGGAGGAGGTGGTTGCTTCTTCTGGGATTTACCTTCGCATTAAAGTTAGAAAATTTTTTGTGCTCCTGTGAAATTCGAGTTTTGGCCTGGAGACCCTTCATTTTTTGTATACCATTAAGCCATTTCCCTTTCGGGGTAGGCGTGACACTACCCGATTCGGATAGTGTTTCTAGGTGGATTATTTATTATTACTAGTACTACTAGTGTGGGCTCACCACTTGACACTTGACACTTGAAACTTTAATTCGTTCGATTTCGAAAGCTTCAATTTGAAAGGCTGGAATGCCTCAAATTTGAAATTTTACTGAAAAATATTTCGAGCTCATAGTGTTTTCACAATTATTAAAAAAAAAAAACAATACAAACAAATGTGCCAAGTGCTTATCTAACCATCGAATTCGTTTAGATTTGAATGAGGCAAAAAATTAATTTTGTTTTTTTAAAGGAGTCATCAACCTTTTATAAGGGGCGTTCTAAATTTGAAAAAAGTGGATAAACAGACGCCAGAAGAGGACTGAAATGAAGATCTCTTGGAAGTGGTAGGGTGACCTAATCGCACGAAGTCATGACTTTCGGACCATCGACTGGGCATAAAACCAACTGAGTAAACTCAGTTCACTCAGTTTTCTCGCGAGCTCTCACAGTGATCGTATCGAATTTCTCAGTGTCCTCAAAACTAACTTTGTTGTGTTTTGATAACAATTTAAATCAAGAATCCTCATCCAGAACCAAAAACAGTTGGGATTTCGTGATCAGGGAAAAAAGTGTCGATCGCGAATATCAGTGCAAATTGATTTAGAAAGAAGAAAAGGCAAAGGTGAAAATGAGGCTCTCTTCTTTTGCTGTCTCGTTTCTGGGAATGTGTCTCGTTTCCAGAATCTCAGGATCTGCTATTCCCATCTGGGAGTATCTCACAAGGGATGAAAAAGTAAGTTTAGTGGATTTTTAATTTCTAAATTACATTTTTATTTTGAAAAAGTAATCGAGATCTTATTGCGAATTGAATGTCTTTGTTTATATAGTAAAATATGACTAATTTTAAGAGAAACTAATTTTCCTTTCTACTTGAAAAGTAGATCACTGACTCTGATAATAACCACTTTTTCTAATTCAATACAAGATTCAAATTACTGTTCTTTACAAGTCTGGTTTTCACTAAACAATCAAGTGCATTCGTTGCTATTCTTAATAATTATGACACAAACTACAATGAAGTTATAAATTTACCAAACAATTTGGTCAGAGAAGTGGAAAACTTTTTTTTTATATTAAATGTATGCTTAAGGGAGGTTAATAATAATTTTGATTAGAATATAAATATATAAAAACTGATTAAACTATAGGTTATAATTTAAAACCCAAAAAAAACGAAGGTATAAATTAAAGTTCAGAAGAACAAAATTATGAAGACCAGTTTTGAATTATCGTATTTAAAATTTAGTTTGTGAAATGTTCTAAATAAAAAATGCAAAAATATTCAGAAGAAAAATATGCCTGAAATCTTTAAAATGTTTTTAAAATTGTTTGTTAAGCTGGGTAAAAGGTAAGTGACTGCTACTCGAGCGTGCAAGTTATTTGCTGCCTTACGAGCTGAAGTTCAAGAACACTCCATTCCTTCCAGAGCGGATAAACTCCACTATGCAGAAAACTGAATGAGTCCTTAAGTGGAAATAAATTTCCAATCAAAAACGAATTTTCAAATCTGAAAAAAAAAACTTTCTCATTACCACTTTTGAATTTTAAGTGGTTTAATTCTGATTGTTCACTTGAAAATAGTAAAAAGTAAACAATATTTATATTTATTTACAAAACAATCAACTTACTTGCATACATCTTTTTCCGCGCTAATTATTATTGAACGTTACTTTCTCTCAATACCCGGGATAAAAATAAAGAGACATTGTCCTGATTTGCTGACACAGGTGAATTCGGGTCAACTTCAAACTCTTTTGTCACGTACGCCTAATTTCCCGCTTGAAAAGCCACGTAAAAAATTCATTATGGTGATTTATTTTTGTATTTCAATACAAAAATAAATCACTTTAATGAATAATCTTCTAATTAAAATTACTTTACAATATATAGAAAGAAGCTAATAAAAATGTAAATATGAACTAAAAAGATCAACAAAAATATCTAACACGCAGTTTTATCTAATTCTTGTCTCTCAATTAAGCAAGTCATTCTCCAATCAGTAAAATGCTATCTCACATCAAACGACTTCATATCTTTTTTTGTAGAAAAATAAAAGGTGAAGCAGCAATAAAATCCATCCTTACGGTTATAAAGTATTTAAAATCATTTTTAGATAAAATGCTATACAATTCTCAAAGTGATCCGTAGCGTTAAATTAATTTCAGTTCTCGCTTCTCATCCAATAGAAAATTAGCAATTTAATGAATTAATTTTGTTAATTAGGAATCCATCCGTGTCTAGACGCCTTGCTTAATATTAAAATATCGAGATTGGAATTTAAGATTTTTTAAGCGTGGGTGAAAGTAATTTAGAAACTCATCGCTACGTGCCTCGTTATTTCGAACACACTCATTGATACAAATTTTGCAGAGGCATTGCAATAATGTCACGTTTTCGAAGATTTATTGTGAAAAGTTATTGCAATGCGATACGACACGAATTTATAAACAGAGACCAAACGTTTCAAAAGAATAATACATTATTTTCATGTCCAATCTCTTATTTTAAAGAGGGTCGAAATTTTATTGATACTATTTATCTTTCGCTGAGAATTAATAATTTGTGTTGAAAATAGTTTAAACTCTAAGCTAATTTTTCAGAATATTATAAAAATACAAAATTTATTTAAAGAATAGGTTGCCTAAGTTTGTTTCTTTTTTTCAGATGAGTCACTTGTACAAGATCTTCAGTCAACAGGTAGAAAAATACTGTTCTCGTTCTTCATTGCCAGATTGCAACAAAAATTTCTTGGTGACTGGCATGCAAAAACTGGCCACCATAAGCAACGATCGTTTGGATTTATTGGACCCTTATCAACGCGATTCTGAAGATATGAGTAAGTTTATTTTTTAGTTTCAGAATACAATAATTTTCTATTTAAAGTCCAACTTTTCGAATCCCTTTTCTAATATTGTTTCAATTTTTTTTCAGTTTGGCGAGCTTTGGCAGGAGGAAGTAGAAGAAACGAGCAAGAAGTCGAGGATCGTTATTCTGGCATTCCAGGTAAATATATTTATTTTTGTCTGACTGAATTTCAAGGAAAAATTTTCTGTACAAGAAGAAACGGGATTTCTAGACCAGATTATAATTTCCACGATCAAGGCGACATAAAAAACAAATCTAAGCGCTTGGGAAAAATTTTCCGCATTCTTCATCACAAATCTTGTTCTTCATTACGCGGTATCAATTTTTTTCATACTTGAATGAATCGCATTTAGACCGAGAATCTTGAATTTATTTCCGGTTACCTAAGTAAGAATGAAAATAAAATTAACGAAAATTGATCAAATGCAGGTTTCGTATAATTTAAATTCAGACGCATTTGAAAGTCAACAATTTGCTATCAAAACCTGTTCAAATTTTATCATTTAAAACATTTTATATCAAATAATTTCTAAATAAAACGTTTCAAATTTAACATTTATTTTCAAAAGCGAGTTTTTATTCTAAAGCTTTACATTTCATTCAAGATTTCGATGCATTTACAATTCAATTATTTTCAAGTGAAAACGTCTAAACTAGAAAATTTAAATATTTGATACTCTGCAATGAAACAATAAAAAAAATGTATTCAATCTTATAGCCTTTAAAAATGAACTATTTTTTAATAAGAATAGTGAGAAAGTGTAAAATTCCTAATTCAGGAGAGATTAAAATAAAAAAAGTAAAGTTCAAGTAAAAAATTTAACATTTTTCAAATCCAAAATTGTATAATTTTACATGAAAGAATGCAACACTGTAGAATTTCAGTTTCGAAAATTCGAAAGTGTTGAAAGTTAAAAAATAAACAATTTTCAAGAGTAAGCAAAATTTAAGAATTGATTGTTTTGAATTGTAACTGGGATTTCAAATAGCATTTGAAAAAACAGGGAAAAATAGGGTAAAATCGAAGACTGCGGATAAGTACAAAAATCTGACCAACAAAAAATTAAAGTATTAAATCTTAGTGAATGAAATAAACGATTTAAAAAAATTGAATGAAGTTATGTACTGGAATTTTTCCCCGAGTAAAATTTGCCTATCATCCAGGCTTGAAGAAGGTAATTAATGACGTGGAGGTCGGATAAAAGATTGATTAATGACCGGAGGTCTCCAATTTCTAAGAACCAATTGTTTGGCGTGCCTTTGTGAGAAAACCTATCGATGATAATGAGAAATAATTCGATCCGAGTGATTCCCACGGAAATCCGAAAGCTAGGCGGGTATCATCGAGGTCAACTTTTCTCAACGTATCTCTCGTCAAGAAACGGGGCTTTCACATTTTCTCTATGGCCCATTTCCATCAGGAGACGATGCATGAGCCCTGAGTGCAAACACAATTTAAATCTCAAATTGTCGCAATTTTCAAAAAATACAAATCCTGGAAAAAAGACTCTGATGTCCCAAGATCTTGAAATTTTAAATTAATTTTTAAACTAAAATAGATCTGGGAAAAACCGGTTACGAAAGAGAATGACAAAGAAATCGGGGCCAAGTAAACAAGTATAATTATGAATCCTTTTTAATTTATTGCGAATCGAGTGAAAATATACATAGAAATTGAATTCAATGCGCAAAACAATTTTCCTGAGGAACTGGTTTCGGGATAAGAATCATGAGGATAAGTTTTTAGAGTGTGGATGAGTATATGCAGTACTTGTTGACGTTTGATTAATAATAGAAGACTAGTTATTAAAATTGCGGAAAAGATAACCGTGAGTGATTCTTGATTTTTGCAGTCGCGATTGGAATAGGAAGTAAATCTCGTATTTTCTCTGATTCCTCACCTTTTCCGCGTCTTCGAGGCATTTTGATACCACAAACTTTTCTTTTTCGAAAGTATGGAAACTCGCTCGACCGTTTGAATTTACACGAGTATCCGGTCGTCCATGAAATCATGAGAGAAATTTTCTCCTTTTATTAATTCATCTTTTAGAAATGTCCAATGGTCATTTCTCTTGGAATGCATCCGATGTATGCTTTCAGAATTTTGAAACAAAAACTGAAGATTCCACAACCCTAAGATAATAAACAGAAATTATTTCTAAAAATAAACTTGGATAAGAAATACATTTCTGAAAGGTTGGAATATCGTGGAGTTATTTTAGGCCTAAGGACTGAAATAAATTCCGATCTGAAAATAAAACAAAATCCATTTTTTCTACCTTGGAGGCAGCGGAGTTAAGAGAGGATCAAAAAGAGAGAAAAATAATTACACCTTGGCCTACATGCATGGCTCCTGCGAATGCCCGATCAAGATCAAATACAGTAATGCTCATAAAAGAAAAGGCGTTTAGAAAAGCTGATAGACTACAGATGAATAGAATCGAGCACCTAGCTTTGTATAAATTAGAATTTAATTTATACTTATTGTGAGATATGACCTTTTATGTTTTTTATTGGAATTGAATGTAGGATATTCAACTGTGATTACTCGGTACTGGTGAAATCATTGAACTGTCGGAAGTCTTCTTGCGGAGCTTGTAGGCCGTTGAATTAACACCAGCCTTCTGCGTGGTTTGCTTAACAACCAGAAAAATGTTAACAGTATCCTTTCCGAACAAGAATCTTTCAGGCGTCTTCGAAATATCCTTTGGATTTCAATAAAAGCCTTTTTGATTTATGCGAGGGTCGCTGCTCGAGAGTGATAAAATATTTGTTATTTTCTTATTTTTAAATTGTTCGATAAAATCTGCAAGTTTAATTATTCAGATTCGATAGTATCGTAAACTTGATCAAATCAAAATATTTGAAAACCTAATATATTCAGATTCGATTAAGATTACTAATTTGCAAATCGCAGGACTCGAATACAACCTTGAAATTTCTTTCTTTTTCTGTTTCAGATTATACCGAAAGTGATAATGAATTGGCAGAAGAATCAGCACGAGTGGAAAACTACATTCGGCCAGCAGATCATCCAGGACCTTTCCTCGTTGGTCCCATGGTCTTCCGGGTGATGCCAGACGGTCGTCCAGTTCCTGGCGACAGACAAGGTCCCCTTCCCAAGGACGAAGACATCGATGAACTCAGATATCCTCATCTTCCTTCAATCCAGGAAATCGAAACAAAAACCAATAGTCGTTTCTATCAAAAACCAGAGCAACCATTCAACAACGCCCTCGGTTCACCTCTACACGAACGTCGCCCACAGCCTTCCTATCGTTTCTACATCAGAGGTCGTCCCTACAATTATCCCCTTCGTGAACGAATTTTCTCCGGAATTCCTCGCGAAATGCGCTACTATTAAAAGGACTGAGTAATTCGCATTGGCTGTGAACGAGAGCGAAATCAGATGAAGCTTCGAGTGTGAAGCTGTGTCGCTGAGCGGATGTGAAGCTCTAATTATAGTAATTCGATAAGATTGACGATTGGTCGGCCAGTGAACTCTGCAGACTTCCGCTGAAAGATACAATTTTATTCAAAGATAAATAGTTTTTCCGGCCGTAAGAAGTCGAGTTGGCTGTTCGATCATGAAACCTAGAAATAAGTTGCACAAGTCTCATTTCTATTTATTTAATAAGGCTCATCTCTATTTATTTAATTCTTCATGCCACTTTCTAATCCTCGAGACTCGGACTTGACATGACAAACGTTCAACTTTACTGACTTAAAAAAAAAGACAGAATTTTTACGAACTATGTAAATAGAGGTAGAATCGAGGCTCAGTCTCTAAAATATAAATTGACATCTGCTTTTGGCTCTATTGGAGATCGCACCTTCCATTTATTTGTATTGGACTTTGAGGGATTGATATTTTTATGACATGAACATTTGGAGGTTGCGTTAATCATTGTGAAATAAATTTTTGCGGGAGGTGCAATCTGTGTAAATTAGCGAGTACGATCTTTGTGATAAATTAAGACTAAGACGCTATCGTGTGAATAGAAATTCACACTTTTCGTATGTCATATTGATAATAACGATTTAAGAATCTTAGGGTTTGCCTCCTGGCTGTCGTGATGTGACCCAGCCGTATTATTAATTTTAGACTCGAGATTAAGATTGTAAATACTGAATTACTTCGGCGAACGAAAATGTGTTTGTATTAATCTTGTAAATTGTCTTCTGCGAAGCAAGCTTTGACTTAGTTTTTCAAGAAATATATAAACGATTTTGAAAAAAAAGTTGGTCTATTTATACCCACAAGTGCTGGGTAAGTTACTTTTTTTGAGTAACAAGTTACAGTTACTAGATAAAGTAACTTTAAGTTACCTAAAAAGTTACTTTTTTCACTTCCTTAATTTTACAATTTAAAAATCAAGATAACTCAGATAACAATACATCAAAACTTAGTTGAATTTTCAATCAAAAAGATGAATTTCCAACAGAAGAGTTTAATTTTCAACCAAGAAAGGATTTTCAGACACTTTTTTGAAGTAAAGAGTTCTATTTTTTACCAAAAAATATGAAATTTTGTTACCGAAAGAAATGCATTTTTAAACCAAACAGAACACATTTCAACAAAAGAGTTGAATTTTAAAGCCAAAAGGATGAATTAAAAAAAGTTACGTAACTAACAAATGATTTTTTAACAAAGTAGTTCAACTTTCAACCGAATAGTTAAATTTGTAACCAGAAGACACATTTTCAACAAAGTAGCTTAACCCTCTACAGGATTTTTTTTTACCGAAAAAGATGAATTTTTAACAACAGAAAAACACTTTTCACCAAAAGAGTTTAATTTTCAACAAAATACATGAATTTTCAAACAAAATATTATAGATGAATTCTCAACGAACAATATAATAGTTGATATTATTTCTACAAAAAAAGAATATAATTTGAAACCAAACACAGTTGAATTCAACCAAAAAATCCTCAATCAAATCAGATTAATTTTCTACCAAAATAGTTGAATTTCCAACAAAAATAAATGAGATTTTTGTACCCAAAGATATAAATTTTGAAACGCAAAAGCCCAATTTTGAACTAAAAAAGAACAAAAATCTACCAAATACATGAACTTTCAACCAAAAAAGATGAATTCTCAATGAAAAATATAATAATTGATATTATTCCAACAAAAAAAAAAGATTTTAATTTGAAATCAAACACAGATGAATTCAACCGAAAAGGATGAATTTTCGACAAAATAGCTGATTCCTCCACCAAAGCAGATTAATTTTTTACCAAAATGGTTGAATTTTCTTCAACAAAAAAAGAGATTTTTCTTTACGAAAAGATATAAATTTTGAAACATAAAAGTCAAATTTTGAACTAAGAAAGAAAAAAAATTCCATTAAATTATCAAATTTTCAAGTCAAATAGAAGATTGTTCTAAAAAAAATTTGCACTTTTAAACCGTAAATATGAATTTTCACCAAAAAAGTTTCCAACGAAATAGGTGAACTTTCTGCCAAATAATTGAACTTTTAACAAAATATATGAATTCCCAACGAAAAATGTATTAGTTCATATTATTTCAACCAAAAAAGAAGAATTAAAAAAAAATAGCTGAATGCTCAACCAAAAGATATTAATTTTCTACACATAACTGACCCATAAACCTCTCTTAATAGGAAGTATACAAAAAACACAAAGTAACTAAAATTAAATTTCCAAGTTACAGTACAAATCGTAATTACGTTATTTTACAAGTGACTTTAAAATAGTAACAAAGTTACTCTAAAAGGTACAAATGACGTAACTGTTCAGTGCCAACTCTGGTACCCAGCTTATCAGAATATTTAAATTAGTCTTCCTATTCTAAGAGTGAAAATTAATGAAAACTAAATTCATTGTTTAGAATTAGATTGAAATTGAAATACATTTAATGGAAAGGAAAGGCGAGATTTTTTCTCGGCTTCGTTACATAACACACGTTTATATTAATATTATTAACGTACTGTACAATGACAGGTTTAACACGAATCAAGAATTACTGAATTCGTGAACTGATACAAATCTCGAATTAAATTCTAACACGAACGTTTGTACAATGCTGCAGTCGATTGCGTCGTTGAAATTAAATTTGTTACCTCTCGGTATGCAAATTATCTAGTATCTAGACTAGTTTTTTAGCCTCGAAGAAACTCTTGAGATGTTTCATTTGCCATGCACCCATGACCAAGAGGACTGCAGTTTGGGAGAGGGACCACCAAAGAACACGTCGATTGGTACTCTCTGAAGTCTGTCGGAATCTCTCCTCTCGATACTGAAATTAAAATTTTAGTTTTAAAGAAACTACCTGATGGAAAAATGTTTACAAAAAATTACAAAAAACTAAAACAATATGTATAAGGAATCTACAAATAAATACAGTAAATTACAGGAAAGCACAACTTTTTTCTATTAATGGGACAAATTTTGTACTTTTTTTTGTCCTTTATTGCATATTGTTATATTTTATTGTAGTTTTAATTTTGTATAAGAATATACAAAAAAGTAAAACTACAACAATCTACAGGTTTAAACTTTGAAGAAATGGTAGAATATTGAGAAAGAATTGATAACGGTAATTGAAATTAAAAATTCTAACTTTTGAAGATACAAATTATTTAATTTCAAGTTATAAAAACTGAACTGCAAATTACAACACTAAAAGTGGAATACTTTTGAATTTCAAACTTTCAAGATTGAAACTTAAAATTTTTTAAATTCAAACGCTCAATATTTTACGCGCATAAAATGGAAGCTTTTAACACTTTTCTAATGAAAATTTTTAATTAGAAGCCTTTAAATTGCAAAATTTGAATTTTTTTAACTTTTATACATTGGTAAAGTTCATATATATAAAAAATAAAAATCCACGCTAGCATTTTCAATGCTATAAATTGGAGAATGAATAAAAAATTGATACATTTTCAAAATTATATCATTTTAAGCAATTTTAAGCTACAAACATTAATTTATAGATCAAAATTTGTTTTGAAATCTTTTTAAACATTCCCTTAAATATTTGTTTGAAAGAATCATTCAAGAATTTTCCAGGAATCTAATGAAACAAAAATACATTTTTAGTTTTTCTAGGAATTTTGATTTGAAAAATTATTTCGTTTGAAACCTTGCAAAATGCTTAAAAAGCTTCTAAATTTTGTTTTCGAAATCTTTAAAAATCTACATTTTTTTCAATGTTTTGAAATATTCTCTAGTTTTTAATTATTTTGTAGTATTTTCAAAACTTCTAAATGTATTTTAAACTTACTAGATTTTTTTTCCAATTAATCATTGTTTTACTGCTATGTAATAATAAAAAAATTTTGTTTTAAATCTTTTTAAATATTATCTTAAAATTATGGTTATTGAAAACAATAATTGAAATTTCTAGCAATTGATATAATTTATCATAATCCGTCGCTTTTATTATTAATGTAATTGTGGTGACTGCATCACTGAATGTTAATATTTTGCAAAATGAACTTATACACACTTAAATACGGGGTTTTTCATTAAAATTCATTTTTCTGTCTGAATTAATTTACATAATATTATTTTGAGGAATAAAAATTATTTCTTATTTGAAATGAAGTTTGAAAGAAGTGGATATCTAGGTAAAACTTTAATGTAAAATAAATGTTGCATAGCTGAAACTGCAGCTAGATATGTGATTTATGATAATAGCAAAAGTTCTTGATAAAAGTATAATATTTTTGTTTAATTGTAGTTTTTTGTACAAAATTATATATTACAGGTCCAACTAAAATGAACAGTAAAGTACAAGTCAAAACGCTGATGCGGATTTTATTATTATATTATATTATTAATTAATTTTGAACCAGACCGTTGTATTTTTAACCAAACAAGAAGAAGAAAATTTAACAGATTAAATTTTAACCAGACAGTTACATTTTTACCCAACAAGATGAAATTTCGACAAAAAGAAATGCATTTTCAAACAAGACAAAAAACGAATGTTCAACAAAATAGTTAAATTTTCAATGAAAAAAATGTTTGATTCAAGAAAGAAAAAAAATTGAATGAAATTATTTAGTTTTCAACCCAGAAAGTTCATTTTAGACCGAAAAAGATTAATTTTTAACCAGACAGTTGCATTTTTAACCAAAAAAAAAGATGAAATTTCTACACTGTAAAAAAAATTCTTGTAACTTTACCACTGCGTTTTGGTAATTATATCAAAACATGTAAAATTACTTCCTTAATAGCAGTGAACTTGCTAATTTTAAATGAAAGACATCACTTTCAATGTGGTAGTTTCACAGGACTTTATGAATTTACCTCTTTAAAAGTAGGTAAGAATTGAACTTTCTGGCCAGTTCAACTCTGCAAGACAAAATAGAAAAATAGTTGCGGCCCGCCCCCCAACAAAAGCGTTACGTACTTTAAGTATGGTCCCCTAGTTTATGCTTACAATAAAATTGAATAAAGCGATTACCCTTTGATAACTCTGTTCTTTCGTGATTTGTGCCACTTGGTCCATGAGTTGACGAATCCTGAGTTGGAGTTCCGAGAGTTTTTCCTTTTGGGCTACGTTAGCATAATCAATGGCGTGTTCTCCAACTTGAATGTCGAGGTGTACTCTCTGAAAAAAAATACGGACTCACGAATACTGAATATAATTTTTACGAAGTTAATTTTTTTTTAAATTTTAATGAATTTATATTTCACCAATTGGGTGCCGCTGAACCAGGCGGTACTGTTTGAGTACAAGCAAATAACGTGCTCGCCGGGAGTGTGCGAAGTGAAAGAAATTCGACCCTCGGAACTATAGACTCTCGAAAGAATTGTTTTGTCATCAGGATCTCTTACTTCCACGTGCATTCCTATTCCGGGACTGCTAGGCATGAAGCCCTGGCTTCTTGGATCGTAGAGTTCGACTTTGTAGTTAACTGCGATAAAAAATTAATTTTTTATTCTTTTTCACACATAATGCCTCATCATAATGATTTTTAACTGAGCTCAAAACAATATTTACTTTACGTAAAATTTACAGGATCTACCCTTCAATGGAACCGTTTTATACTAAAAACGAATTCGAATTTAACTCTCTAGTAAAAGCATTTTTTAAATAATTATTTAAAAGATCTAATTTACTGAAATTATTACGAATATTCGAAAAATTTTCTAACCTACAAGTATTCATATGTTACTTTAAAGATCCACGTATACGAACAATATGTTTAGAGAAATTATTATCCTTTGAAAAAATCGACTCCACAATTTGAGAACAAAATGAAAATGCATGAAAATATCGAATACATAAAGATTTATACCTAAAATAGCCGTTTCATCTGGAATCTCTTCTATGAAACATTTACGCTCTGTTTCGCCGATGTGGAAGTAAAGTCCCGAAACATATTCAAACACTACACTAAGCACTACGAGTAAACTCAAAGGACTCCACATTTTCGTTTGCTCGGAGAAAGTTTTTTTGCCAACTATCAATACAAATTTAGAAATAATATTGCGGAGAAAATGAGTTCAAAACAGCCACACATGCCAATTCCCACGTCAGCTCCGAAAAGAAACCACGTCCACTGTGAACATAAGCAAATGTTTACCAGCCGCTAGGTAGCGCTAGCTGCTCTAGTCGAAGTTCTGCGAAAATTCAAATTTAATAAATGAAAAATGCTTTTTTTATACTAATTAATAATAAAACTTTTTATTTTATTCATAAAACAAAGTAAAAATGTCAGTCATCCAGTTTGAGAAGAAAAAATTGAATATATTTAGGACTGGTCATTTTTTCTTGCGTAGTTCTGAATTTCACAAATATCATTATTGTCTAATAAAAGAACGTTTCATAGTACAAGTTTTCAAAAGTTTTATTTTCTTTCGACGAACATTAACAAATGTAATATTTTTGTATGAAGATTCAACTGTTTCGTCGGAAATTCGTATTTTTGGCTTGAAAAATCAACAATTTCGTGCACGTTTTTTTTTCTTTTTTGGCTGAAAAATCTTTTTATATAAAAATTCAACCATTTTGTTTAAATTTCGTATTTTTCTTGAATCCCAGTGCTTTTTATTCAAAATTTGAATCTTTTTTGGTAAGAAATTTAAGTATTTGGTCAAAAGCTAAAATATTTTAATAAAAATTCAGTTTATCGGTTGAACTCTTTGGTAGAAAATAGAAAACTATTTTGTTGAAAATTCGTTTTTTTCGGTTGAAAATTTATTCTTTTTTTCTTGAAGGTTCATTCATTTGGTTAAAAATTTAACTATTATGGAGAAAGTTCGTTTTTTTTCTGTTGTCGAAAATTAGTTAACTGAAATTTTAACTATTTCATGTTTGGTTACAAATTTATCTTTTTTAGTCGAAAAATCAACAAGTTGGTTGAAAATTCGTCTCGTATAGCAAAAAGTGAATCGTCTTGGTTTGAAATTTATCATTTTAGTTAAAAATTTAACTATCAATGTTTAAAAATACAACTTTTTTGGTAGAAAATTATTATTCTTGTTTGAAAATACATCTATGCATTTAATTATTCCATTTTTGGTTGACAATTGATCTTTATCAGTTAAAAATTCTATTTTTTTGGGACCAAAAATAATTTTTTTAATTGCAAATTTGACTATACTATTCTTTATTAATTTTTTTCACTTGAGAATTCATTTCTATAGTTTGAAATTAATCTGTTTTGTCGAAAATACGTTTTTTCTTTTACATCTTAGTTTTTTTAACTGTAAATGTAGCTATTCATTTTTTTGTGGAAAATTTACGATTTTTATTTGAAAATTCAACTATTTGATTGAGATTTCATGTATTTTGTTGAAAATTCGTCTTTCTAGTAGAAAAGTAATATTCTTGTTTGAAAAATCATCTTTTTGGTCGGAAATTAAATTTTCTTTGGAAAATTCATTGTTCCCTGTTGAAATTTAACTATTTCATTTTGGGTTGAAAATTTAATTTTATTAGTTGGAAATTCAATCATTCGGTGAAAAAAATAAAGTTATACAAACACGTACTTTGAATTTGAAACGTTCTTTTAGTAAACACTAATGTTTGTAATTTATGAAATTCAGAACTACGCAGGAAAAATTGACCAGTAATTGAAATATTAAATTTTTTCTTTTCAAACGCAATGATCTACATTTTTGTTTGCTACCTGAATAAGCTATAACTTTTATTATTAATTTGTTTAAAAGAATTTTTCAATTATCGAATTTGAATTTTCACGGAATTTGGACTATAACAGCTGGCGTTATCTAGCGGCTTATAGGTTACTCTATTCTTATCGACGATTGATACTAGTAGCAATGGGACATGCTGTTTCGAAGTTCGAAGTGGAAAATCGAACGAACCTCTCATTCTATCTTCACGCGTTAGAAAAAGAGGTCTGTTGGATTTTCGTCTTTCGACACAGTATCGGAGTCCCACTGCAGATCACTTTCCACATGCACTGGCAATCTGACATGCACTAACGTACGTGTATTTTGACGTATAAGCATTATTTCAAGAATGGATCCTCTTTTACTTGTGTCTCTTGCTGTTATTATTGTTGTTTTAATTGTTGGATTGACAGTATGGTCTCGCAAAGGTTCAAGTAAGTATTTTCTTTTTTTTTTTAAACAAGATTTTAGCTAACACTTTTGCTATCTATTTTTTCTCATGATTTCTATGATGTTTCCCAACGTTCCTAACCTACAAAATTTCTGACAGCTGTTTTTAATCCTTCTAGTTTAACTATTTACATTATTATTGTTTGGTATATTACGGAATATTGTAGAATAAGTTTATAAATATATATCATTTTATTATTATCGAGGACAGTATTTTCTGACGAACATTTCTGGATTATGCGCTAAAAAGCTGATTATTATGCAAAATTGTGCGACGAAAAATTGATAACTATGCGTTGTAAAAATATCAAAAAAATTAAGACATAAAAATGTTTTTCAAATTCACAAAATATCAAAATTTCAGTATATAAAACGCGAAGAATATAAGTATATTACGGTGGCTCTTATTTATTCTGGGTAATTTTTTTAGAATTTCTCTGCTCTCACCCCCTCCCAGTTTTGTTCGAGTTTCAAAAAAAAAAAAGAAAAAACTTAAAATTTGAGCGAGATTGGTTAATATTTAGGGGTCGGGCAAAGACCATGAATTTTCTCATTTTTGTCAATCTAATATTTAAATGCGATGATATGTTACAAATAATTCGGTATTTTAGTATATTGTTCAGAATTCATCAGAGAATAAGAATCAATCATAATTTTGAATGTGAATGATTTTAAGCCACTCTTATGAGTTCCCAAAGAAAATCGCATAGTTCCAAAGGACCCCACACCAAATGTACAGAAAAAAGCCTTATGATAAAAAATTCTAAAAAAAATTTTTTCTTGTATTTTCGAACCTGCAAGCTAAACATTCGAAAGAAAAATGTCAGAAAGATGGACAGTTTTTAGACAAACACTTGTCCAAAGTTTCGATTTTTACATGTATTTTAATGGAAAAATGCTTATTTTAGCAAAATGTTTTTTTCCCTCAAAAACGCTATGATAGATTTGACTAAAACTTTTATATTTTGACGATCAGGCGTACCGAATCAAAAGATTCATACCCGCGAACTAGAAAGATTAACGATACTTGGGGTATACAGCATGTTTTTGGGGGTGTTTTTGTACCCTAAACATACAAGTAACATATGTAAATCATCATTTCTTAGTAACTAAAATCAATAGAGATTTTTATTCAACTGCTACGGTATGAAACGACTTTCCAATAAGTGGAGTAAGCGTACATAGCAAGAATATATTTCGACCTAATTTTAGGGGATGTTTTACCATCCCTTAAACAATGAGTCTGAAGTTCCTAACCCATTAATAAATAACGAAAAATAATTTTATTTTTAAGTGCATGAAAGCTGCTATTTTATGACAGAAAATAGTCGCGTACAACCCTAAAAACTTCTTAAAGCACTTTCAACCCCTCATCAGATATTAAACTCACCCAAGCTACCCCTAAATATTTGTTAAATTCAACAAAACCAATTTAATTTAAAAATCCGCCCAGTTTTTGCTGAGAATAATTTCAATTGATTCCAAAGGAGCACCCATAAAGTCTCAACCCTTCAGCACATGTAGAACTCACCCCAGCCACCCCCGAATATTTCAAAAGTTCAATAAAATCACCATAATTTCAAAGTACATGTTCTGAGGTTTTGAAACATTTTTTTGCTCATTTGGCATCAACTGAAAACATTTTCAGAAAAATCCTGGTGTACTTTGAAATTAGGGTGATTGTATCGAATTATAAAAATATTTAAAGGTTGCTGGGGTGAGTTCTATATGTGCTGAGGGATCGAGACACTTTTTTCCCCCTTTGGCATCAACTGAAAACATTATCAGAAAAACCTGGCGTACTTTTGAATTAGGGTGATTTTATTGAACTTTTAAAATATTCGGGGGTGGCTGGGGTGAGTTTTACATGTGCTGAAGGGTTGAGACTTTATGTGTGCCCCGTTGGCATCAATTGAAATAATTATCAGCAAAAGCTGGGCGGATTTTTGAATTAGGTTGGCTTTGTTGAATTTTGAAAATATTTCGACTTAGATGAGTTCCAAATGTACTGAGGTGTTGAGACTTTTTGTGTGAACCGTTCGCATCAATTGAAAAAATTATTATCCAAATCCTGGCTTATTTTAGAATTGGGCTGTTTATATTGAATTTTAAAAATATTCAGCGATGACTGGGGTGACTTCTAAATGTGCTGAGGGGTTAAGACATTTTTTTGCCCCTTTGGCATCAACTAAAAACATTGTCAGAAAAAACCTGGCGTACATTGGGATTAGGGTGATTTTATTGATCTTTTAAAATATTTGGGGGTGGTTGGGGTGATTTCTACATGCACTGAGGTGTTCAGACTTTATGTTTGCCCCTTTGGCATCAATTGAAATTATTATCAGCAAAAACTGGGCGGATTTTTGAATTAGGTTGGTTTTGTTGAATTTAAACAATATTTAGGGGTAGCTTGGGTGAGTTTAATATCTGATGAGGGGTTGAAAGTGCTTTAAGAAGTTTTTAGGGTTGTACGCGACTATTTTCTGTCATAAAATAGCAGCTTTCATGCATTTAAAAATAAAATTATTTTTCGTTATTGATTAATGCGTTAGGAACTTCAGACTTATTGTTTAAGTGATGGTAAAACATCCCATAAAATTAGGTCAAAACATATTATTGCTATGTACGCTCACTCCACTTATTTAAAAGTCGTTTCATACCGTAGCAGTTCGGTTAAAACCTCTATTGATTTTAGTTACTAAGAAATGATGATTTACATATGTTACTTGTATGTTTAGGGTACAAAAACACCCCCAAAAACATGCTGTATACCCAAAAGAATCGTTAATCTTTCTAGTTCGTGGGTATGAATCTTTTGATTCGGTACGCCTGATCGTCAAAATATAAAAGTTTTAGTCAAATCTATCATAGCGTTTTTGAGGGGAAAAAACATTTTGCTAAAATAAGCATTTTTCCATTAAAATACATGTAAAAATCGAAACTTTGGACTAGTGTTTGTCTAAAAACTGTCCATCTTTCTGACATTTTTCTTTCAAATTTTTAGTTTGCAGGTTCGAAAATACAAGAAAAATTTTTTTTTAGAATTTTTTATCATAAGGCTTTTTTCAGTGCATTTGGTGCGGGGTCCTTTGAACATGACGTAATAATGCGGTTTATTAATGCTTTTTCAACGTTTTTTTTCTTCATAAATAATTATTAATCGGTTATATAAGAATACTTAGTCATTTGGTAACTGATTTTCAATTGTTGAAACAATTTTAATTTGCTTAAATATTTGGTTTTTCAGGTGAGTCGCGAAATGAACGTATTTTCTAGACGTTTTAAGTATTTAATCAATTATAACAATAAAATGATTTGTTCAATTAATTTTAAAATTATTGAAATAATACGTGTTTGTTCGAGTATATAGTTTACCTAAAAAAAGCAGGAGAAACATTTCATCTCGCCAAATTTTCGACAGATTTTAATATTTTCAAGTACTAATTCATTATCTAAGAATACCTGTAAATTTTTTAACAAATTAAAATTGTTTAAACAATTGAAAATTAGTTAAAAGACGACTGGGTTTTCTTAAGTGACCGATTAATGATTATTTGTGAAAAAAATTTCAAAAAGCGTTAAAAACAGCAATATAAGAGTGGCTTAAAGTCATTCACCCTCACAATTTATGACTGATTCTTATTCTCTGACGAATTCTAAACAGTATATTGAAATATGGAATTATTCGTAACGTATCATCGCGTTTAAATATTAGACTTAAAAAAAGCTGATTTTTTCCCATGTTAAATCAATGGGAAACTTCATGGTTTTTACGCGACCTCTAAATATTAACCCATTTCGCTCAAATTTTGAAATTTTTTTGGGCATTCGAACAAAACTGGAGGTATGTTAAGTTGACGTAACCACATGTTCGAATCCAATTAAAACCTATTTCATAATTAAAAGCTCATTTAGTGCTAATTTAATGCCCAATTGCCAAATTTAATGCTCCACTATTTAAAAAAAAAACCCGTGGGTTATGCTAGCTTAACGTTAAGCTGACGTAACCACATGGTCGAATCGAGTTAAAACCTATACCATAATTAAGAGCTCATTTAGTGCTAATTTAATGCCCAATTGCCAAATTTAATGCGCCACTATTTTTAAAAAAAACCTTGGGTTACGCTAGCTTAACGTTAAGATGACGTAACCACATGGTCGAATCGAGTTAAAACCTACTTCATAATTAAGAGCTCATTTAATGCTAATTTAGTGCCCTATTGCCAAATTCAATGCCCCACTGTTTTTTCTAAAAACCGTGGGTTACGCTGGCTTAACGTTAAACTGACGAAACCACACGTGAAAATAATAGTGAATCGAGTTCTGACCTATGGCATAATTAAGGGCTCATGTAAGGCCTTCCAGAACAACTAAAGTACATTTTTCAAAATCAACCAGTATCCCTTGAAAACGGCGCTTGCAAAAAAGTATGCAAAAATCGTAAAACTAACCATACGATAATTAAGGGCTAAACGGAAAACCTTTTTTTTTAATTATTTTTTCTTCAAACAATTTGTTAAAAATCTAACCATAAACAATTTCTCTGTTTTATCTAATTTTATAAAGTAACATTTTTATATGAATAGATATGAGAATTTCCTGTATTCTAAGACTATAAAAAGGACTCTTTATTTTATGGAACAAATTAAATTTGTTATTTATACTTTTATAGAGCACTCCCCCTCCTAGCCTCTCCATTTAGATTAAATAATAATAAAAGAATCCTATCTGCTGCACAGACCAGACTATCGCCAAACGAATAGTGCTGTGTTTCGGGAAAGTAAATTAAATTAAATTAATTATTAAATTAAATTAATTAAATTAAAAAAGTAAAATTCTGGCCCTGGTAGCGTTCTGAACAAACTACTTTAACCATAAAATTTGGTGGCAAACTAATGAAAACAAATTTTCCCTATACAGGGTGTCCCAGACTCAAGTGTCCGGACTTACATAGCCATATAAAAATTAAAAAAATAAATAGAAAATTCCTTTTCCAAAAATCAGTAGAAGTTTTACTTTTTTAGTTATAAAACATTTAAGCTGGACCAATCAGGAGCGCCGTATAAACAGCCGTGTGTACGTGAACGGGCTTCCAACGTAGTGTTCTCCTGTCGCTAACCCCACCTCTGCGCTCGCTTCGATAACACTGCATTGAAATCTCGTTCACGTACACACGGCTGTTTATACGGCACTCCTGATTGGTCCAGCTTAAATGTTTTATAACTAAAAAACTAAAACTTCAACTGATTTTTGGAAAAGGAATTTTCTATTTATTTTTTTAATTTTTATATGGCTATATAAGTCCGGACACTTGAGTCTGGGACACCCTGTATAGTCTAGCTATATAGTCAGCATGCACTGTTCCGTCCTGCCTAATACAAGTTTGATTGTCGATATTTGAAAATTTAAGGACGTTAAAAATCCTATTTTGCCCCCGAGAATTATAGGGTAGAATTTTATCCCGCGAATTTTAGACCAGATAACCCCTAAAAACCACTCTTATGGCATGCTATCCTAAAATGTTAAAAATGACAAGTTTGACTGTCATATAAAAATTATCAAAACAAAATTATTCATTTATCAAAAAATTTTCACGCAATTCTTGAACTGCATATTGTCACTCGCTTTTTTCCTTTTTTTTTACACCGGCAGTTATTTTATTACTTTCAAACACTTTTTTGAAGAAACGAGAAGCCTTCAAAAATCCTGGAAAATGATATATATAATGCAATGGATCGTAGTATTCATCCCAAATTGTATTTTTGGCTAGTTTAACAAAGTACCTTAGTTGTTTAATTGCAATTTTAATATTGTTGCCTGTCATGCAACTTTTTGAAAATTGAACATTTTTCAGATTTCGACATTGCGAAGATTTTGCTACCCAAAAACGCAACATTTGCAATTCTCGCAGAAATGTTATGAGTCGAATTGCGAAAAATGCGACATTAATTTAAAAAACGATAATTTGCGCTATGCATACAGTTTTAGAAATCATATAATAGTCTTTTTTCAACGGAAAGAAGCAGAAATAACATTTTGCAAAATCTTCGATATTTTCGCTGAGGTGTGATAAACAAAATAATAATTTGTTTATAATTAATAATTTTGCCAAGTTGTGAATAGTTTGCAAATGTTATATAACGTTCAGGGACGGACTGGGACATCAATGCGGCCCTGGCGGCCCACCGGAAAATCTCCCAAATTCCAGACGGCCAGTTCGTGCCTGATAACGTTGGTAATAAGTTGCTTGCACTCAGTACGATTTGCAAAATGTTTGTAATTTTTGCTAGCTTACAATAGTTTGATAATTTTCAGATCTCGACATTTCTAACACTTGCTACCCAAAAACGCAACTTTCGCAATTTTCGCTGGAATTTTAGGAGTCGAATTCCAAAAAATTTAACGATAATTTAAAAAATGATAATTTGCGTTATGTATTTAGTTTTGCAAATCATACAATATTTTCTTCTCAGTGGAAAAAAAGCAGAAGCAACATTTTGCAAAACCTTTGGTATTTTCGCTGGGGAGTGATTAACAAAATAATAATTTGTTTATAATTAATCAGTTTGCCGCAACACGAACGATTTGCAAATTTAATACAGGATAGAGACCGAGTTTATAATTACTCACTGAAGTTTGCAAAATGTTTCGAATTTTCGTGGAGCAATGGAGGGCAAATTTTGCAAATTAATTTTTTTTCAACAAATTGCCGACCCGATCACGTTTTGCAAAATTTGATTGTATGTTCAGTATATGAAAAAACAAATATGCCATTTTTTTTGAAGACTTTCGGAATTTTCCTTAATTGATAAGCTATTTTTACTGGTCTATACAGACCAGCTGAGAATGTTCGGCAAGTTCGGTATGTGTGCATACCATAAGGATGGGTTTTAGGGGTCTTGCCGAACATTCTCATCTGGTCTATGATTCGTGGAATAAAAAAATCAGATTTTTGACGTTTTGATATTTTCAAATATCGGCAATCAAACTTGTCATTTTTAACATGTAAGGCCTGCATGCCATGAGCATGGTTTTTAGGGGTCTTGCCGAACATTCTCATCTGGTCTATAATTCGTGGGATAAAAAAATAGGATTTTTGACATTTTCATATTTTCATATATCGACAATCAAACTTGTCATTTTTAACACGTTATGTATGCAGACCATTATCACCATTGTTATACCATTATTTGTTGCCCTTCTAATTGATTTAAGTTAAAAAATATATAAAAATGATTTTTTTAATTTCGTTCATATGAACGTTCGTAATGTCAAGTACATGTGGAAACGCCATTATTTCAGCCAAATAAAAAGCTATTTTGTCCAGTTATTACTTATATAAAAATAATAAAGAGCCTTTTTCGAGGGAAACTGGTTGATTTTTAAAATTTTATTTTGGTTGTTCTGGAAAGCCTTAAATGAGCCCTTAATTATGAAATAGGTTTTAACTCGATTCGACCATGTGGTTACGTCAGCTTCACGTTAAGCTAGCGTAACCCACGGTTTTTTTTTAAATAGTGGGCATTTAATTTGGCAATTGGGCATTACATTAGCACCAAATCAGCTCTTAATTATGGTATAGGTTTTAACTCGATTCGACCATGTGGTTACGTCATCTTAAAGTTAAGCTAGCGTAACCCACGGTTTTTTAAAAGAATACTGGGGCATTGAATTTGGCAATTGGGCATTAAATTAGCACTAAATGAGCTCTTAATTATGGTATAGGTTTTAACTCAATTCGACCATGTGGTTACGTCAGCTTCACGTTAAGCTAGCGTAACCCACGGTTTTCTTAAAAAATAGTGGAGCATTAAATTTGGCAATTGGGCATTAAATTAGCACTAAATGAGCTCTTAATTATGAAATAGGTTTTAACTCGATTCGAAAATGTGGTTACGTCAACTTAACATACCTCAAAACTGGGAGGTGAGAGCAAAGAAATTGGAAAAGTGAAAAATAAGGGCTGCCCTAAAGTACGCGTTAGTGCCGTCAAAATTCTGAAAATAATCTAAACATTTGAGCCAAGCAAAAATAAAGTTTTGTTTTGACACTGAAAAAAAATTGGTAATGCGCGTTTTGTAAGTTTTGAATGTTTCCAATTAGGAAGCATATAATTTTCAAAGTTTTTCGAATAATTAAACTTTAAAGGTTCACAATATTTCTCGCAATATCCAAAATTCTGCAATTTTGAACGGTGAAAATAACAGTGCTTCTTTTGGTCAAAAATCACAGTTTTTAGTGAGAAAATCTATCCAGTCATTTTGAATGTCACTTGATACTACTGTTCTTTTCTTTTTAATTTTCAATGTAATATCTTAAAATTGTCCGATTTTTAGTTAAAGATTTGAACAACAATGCATAATAATTCTGAAGGAAGTGTTAAAAATTGAATGATTTAAAATTTAAAACATTAAAAATTGAGTTTAGAAACAAAAAAGATAGAAATTAAGCAGTTGAAATTGATACATCTCTTTTCAATTAAAATTGAATTGGTTGCATTTTGGAAAGTATAATTATCAATTTATAAATTATTCATTCTAAAGCGATTAAAATGTACTTTAAATAATTGACATTTTAAAGAGTTTGAGTTCGACAAATTTTTAATATCACAATTTTTTCTGACCAAATTTTTTTCAGGTTCAAATCAAGTTCACTTTCATTTAAATTTCAAAGTTCCGGAATAGAAATTTTTTCATTTTTAATGTTTCCTATTTAAAATTACTATTTATATAAAACATTTTATTAGAATAACTCAGTTTATTTTTCGATTTTAGAGACATTTGTCCAATCAGCTTTAATGTTAAATTATAATTTTGTTATGGAATAAAAGTTTTAAATTCTAGAGTTTCAGAAGCTTTGGCTTTGAAAGATTCAATTTAGTTTTCAATTTCAGTTTGTAAAATATTATTCGCGTTTAATTTAAAATGATTCAAATTCATAAGTTTTAAATTTTTAATTATTTAATTTTTGAACGCTTTTAATTATAAATAATGTCATTTCAATTCCTTTCAATGTTAAATTATCCAATTTCCAAAATGCGAATCTTAATATATTCCTTTAGACCATTTTTCCGTTTAGACATTGTCCTATTTTTGAAATTTCAATCTGAAATCATTCAATTTCGTGATTCTTCAATTCAAAATAAAATTATACAATTCAGATGTTTCTTCTAATTAAATTGTCCGAAATCATTCACTGTATTTTTTTTTTAATTTTCCGATGCTTTTATTTCGAAATTAATAATTATTATTTTAAAAATGTTTAAAACATAATATTTAAAAATTGGTTTGATCATGGATTTTTGAATTGTTTATATTTTTCATGCTAGGACATAAAAATCCAGAAAACTGACTTATCGACTTACGCAATTGATTGTATATGTAAAAAAATTGTGGGTTTCGCAAAGAGAGTTTTTTTCTAAACCGGGAGAAATCACGAATCGTTACCGGGAGAACCGTGGGATAGCCGGGAGACGAAAATTACATAAATAGTGGCCACCCTGAAAATGATAATAATTATTGTTTATCATGAAGATATTACAACAATAAAGTTTTGCATTATTTTCAGCTACAGTTATTATTATTGAATCACACAAAAATTAAAATTAAAACAAAAATTGTTCTGTATGATACAATTTTTTGAAAACGTAAAAAACCACGTTTTTTAATTCAGTTACTTGCACATTTTTTAAAGTAAAAGTTGTACGTCTCAAATTACTTCAGTTTGAGTTGAAGAAGCATAAATTTTGTTACTAAAAAAACGAATTTTTTAAATGCATTTCAAAATCAAGTTTGTCCTTTTCAATAGATTTTAACGATTTCAAAACGACGATTTTTTTTCTTATAACAAAATAATCACTTGTTTCTTCGATTCCAACTTCAAAAATTCGACATGTACACATTTTTTTAAAATGTGCAATTAAAAATTTTTTATCTTACATGTTTTTTTGCACATTTTCAAAACATAATTTGCTCAGAAAATTTAGGGTTTTTTTTAGTTTTTTTTACATTCTCATTCTAATGAGAAGGTATTGGTTTTATGTAAAATTTGACTTGGTCGGTTTTCATCAAATCTCCACGTTTTGAGACCCTCTGAGCCAGAAAAAAAGGTTTTTACCAAGGTGTCTGTCTGTCTGTCTGTCTGTCTGTAGGCACGATAACTTTCGAAAAAATAATCAGATTGGGTTGTGCTTTGGCACACTTTTTTAGGACCTAAAAAGAAAGAACAAGTTCGTTAACCAACTATTTTGGATAAAAATTCAAAAAGTGAGCACATTTTGAAAATTTTTGAGACCATTTTTTTTCCAAATTCAAAAATTCTATGTACGGCTATTCATAACACTCCGAAACTCGAACAATTTATCCCAATGACTTTTTCGGATAAAAAGAAAATTACCGGAGTTATAGCATTTTCAAAATTACAAAAAACAAACGTAAACGAACATTTTATGCCGAAAAACGCACGATATGGAAAAAAGTCAAGAGGAGGAAAATGTTTCTTTTTGAACACCCTACAATATTTCCTTAACAACTTTTTGAATTTTTTGAATTTTTCGAAAAATCCAAATTTTGATCACACAAAAAAATAATGAAAAATCAATAATTTCATTTTGCTGTCAAACTATGCAAGATACGACCAAAAATGAATGGAAAAAAATTATGCACCCAAAAATGATCTCCAAATTTGCCATTATTCACTTTTTGATATGATGCGTAGTTTTTATTTTATTCGTAAAAGACAGCATTGGAAATAGTACAATTAAAATTTTAGACGAATAACACAAGCTACAAGAAAAATGACAGATACAAAATTTGTTCATCCAAAGAAGAGGTACAAATTTGTTATAAAGCGTGTTCTAATAGGATGCGTAGTTTTTGTTTTATTCGTGACTTTTTCATTTCAATCATACGGTGCACAGAACCGAGCGTGAAACGCAAGGTTTAAATGATTTCCAAATCACACATCGAGCGCGAAGCGCGAGTGTCTGGATGAGAATGTGTTCCTTAAGGTCGATAGAACCTTGAGTAAATAAAGTTCCATTTCATTCTAAAATAAAAACAAATTTAACAATCACTTCACATGTAGAGGTTTTGATAATTTTATAATATTTGCAAATCAACTTTTTCTTTCCATCAAAGTCGAACACGAAGTTCAAAAATCTAGAGAAACCGAGCGTAAAGCGCGATTTGAATACGTCCGAGCGCGTAGCGCGAGGTGAATATATAATCGAGCGCGAAGCGCGAGATAAATATATAATCGAGCGCGAAGCGCGAGATCCAACAGTCGCGCGCCCTAGGCGCGCTCAAACTTGCGAGCGAAGCGGGCAGATTTTTTATAGTTGTTTTATTGTTTTTCCCGTATGGGGACATATATTTATAAATTTTCAAATTCAAAAACCGAACAGAAGAAATTAAACGATTTCAACCATTTTTACTGTATTTCTTTCCAGTGAGAAACAACAACTTTTTTGGCAAATAATGTAAAATTATGCGTTTTCATGCGGCGTTAAATTGAGTATATTAAGCATGGAAGCTTTATATAACAAGAAATTTTGTAGTTATACTGAATTTTGAGACATTATGCGATTATGCGCTTCGCACCAACAAGAGGTCCTTAATTCTAACGGTTTCATAATTCGAAGGATTAAAAAAAAGCAAATATTATAATTTAAGGATTTGAGAATATAGAATTTTTAATTCCATACATAAGAAGTAATGAAGTATAATTTAAATTCAATTTCTAATTTAAATTGAAAATACATATTAAAAGTTAAAAGCTTTCAAGTTTGGTCATAATAAAAGTTCAAAGCACTTACTAATTTACAAGAATTCAGGTAATAGTATTTTTATTCGAATTTAATTAAACTCATTTTATTTTTATTTTAGAAAAATCAAAGGTTGATCCACCAGTACAAGGACCACCTGGTCAACGAGTTCGCCGAGTTGCGGGAGTGAGAAATGCTCGACAGCGAATCCGAGGAAATGAACCTCAAGCACAAGTCGATCATGTTCCACAAAATAGATCCGATGACGAAGAAAACCTCGAGGGGGAGGAAAAAAGTGACCTCGCTGATGGAAAATTAGGGGCGAAAAAGAGGGCGAAATTGGAAGCAAAAGCTGAAAAGAAAGCTCAGAGGGAAATCCTAGACCGCGAGCGAGAGGATCGTAAAAAAAGGGAGCAAATACTTCAAGAGGAAAGAGATAAGCAGAGTGAAAAGGAACGCGAGGAAGAAAAACGAAAAGAGGAAGCTGAAAAGAAAGCCAGAGAGGAAAAAGAAAAACAAGAGTACGAGGAATATTTGAAAATGAAGGAGGCCTTTAGTGTTGAGGAAGAAGGTTTTGAGGAAAAGGACGAGGAAGGACAAAAGAATTTATTGCAGGATTTCATAAATTATATTAAACAGAATAAGGTTGTTATTTTGGAGGATCTCGCTGGTCATTTTTCGCTGAAAACCGCGAGTGTTATCGAAAGAATTCATGATCTGCAGGCCAGTGGTACTTTGACTGGAGTCATTGATGATCGAGGAAAATTTATTTACATTTCGCAGGAAGAACTCGAAGCTGTCGCGAAATTCGTTCGGCAACGAGGTAGAGTTAGTATTACTGAATTAGCTGAACATTCAAATCGATTGATTAATTTAAAGCCTTGTAGTACGGTGGAGGCTCAATAAAGTTGATTTTTTCATTTGAATCGTGTTTGTTGATTTTTTTACTCTTCTTTTTTTATATGAAATTTTAGTGACTGATTTCTTTAAATTTTAATTATATTTTTGTGTCTTTATAATGTAATTGTTTTCTTAGATTAGCTTAAGAGCTCCAAAGTATTTATTTGTCTTTTATTATATTTAATATGTTTTTAATTCTGGCTGTGGATATTCATACAGCCGACCGTACATGATCTTGCACAATGATTGGGAGAGCTGGACGTGGTGGATGTGGCGACAAATAGATTTTCAAATCGTTTCTCCCTCGAAAGCCATACACATTGGTGTACTGACTTTTATTGCGTTTCAGTATTGATCTATGAATATTCTTCCTTTTTTTTCTCTCTTATAACGGGCCCCCTTACAGTTTACATAACCTGCGCTCCTTTACATCTCTAGTACATCCATTTTAATTCGTTCTTCACTTAATTATCTTAATAAATAATCTAACTTATTCTCCACTTTAATAGATTTAATTTCTAATTCTTAAAATTTTAGCCTGTCGAACCGAACGAATGACCCTGGTGGAAGTTTAGGACTCATTAGGAATCAAAATGATTCCGTCTGAGTCCGAGCAATTGAATCCGTTTCATTCCGTGTGAATGCGAAATCGGTTTCCGAATCATTCCGAACCTAGTCCGTGTGAGTCCTCGAAGAATGTTCTAAATGCACTCCGAACCAGTCCGTTTTATTCCGAATTTCATTCTAAATGAGCCCGACTGACTCCGGGGGGCTTCTGTATAATTTTTTTCCGAATCAATCTGCGTGAATCCGAACTTTTCTCAAGTGTATAAAGTCCAGAGGGCGACCACTGAGCTACTGGACTCATTGATATTTATTTACAACGGATCCTTTATGCCGAACGCGTTGGTTATAGTTCACGAATTCGATTGAATAGGCCAGTCTTTAACTGTATTCGCGCTGGCGAATTCTGGCGAATTGGGGCTTGACTAAAAATCTCGCGAATTAAAATGAATTGGCGGACATTAAAAATAATTCGTGCTGACGCATTCAAACGAATTAGATCCCCTAAAAATTGTTCGCTGAATTCGGGCGAATAGGATATTTCAAGACTTAATTACTTTTCACGAATTTATACGAATTCACCACCATCTCCAATACGAGATTGTCGCAAAGCAATATTCACGGGGGCTCCTTGCGAATTCTTCTCAATTCGTCCCAATTAGTTTCTTTTTACTGGGGACCTACTCCGTAGGAGTTTCTGTAAAATTTCAGTCTGAATCAATCCGCATGATTTCGAATTTTGCTAAAAAATTCATTTAAAATGAATCCGAATGATTAACCATTCTAAAAAAGAATAATAATTCTGATTGAATCCGCGTGAATCCGACATTTTCGATCAAATTCATTCCGATTGAATCTGCACGATTCTGAAATTCACACAAATACACGCAGAGTAATATAAAGAGAAAAAATGTAAAGAATAGAATATTAAAGGAAAATAAAGAATATATATATATATATATATAGAATATGTGGATGTATGTATGTGTAGATACATACACATACATGCATACACGGAAAAAAAGTGCTGGAAATTTTCATTGACCGAGTCTGTGACTTTAGGATAGGTCTAAAAGCATTTGATAATTTGAAAATATCGTATTGGAAAATCATGCAAACAGTGCTTGAAGAAATAAAAGACATCTCAAATTGCGTCCAGCATAGTCAGTGAAGCACTCCTAGACTCCCTCAACAAAATATCACAGAAAAATTTGTAAGCCGTTCAACACTCCAATATTAAATTCTCAAAGACAGTCAAGGAAGGGTTCGTCGACTGTAAAGCTAGCCATTTATGCTAATAAAAAATGAAAAATTATTTTTTAAATTTAGAATATTATTATCTTCAACTTATATATTTATTTGAATATTATTATAACACACACAATTATTACTTATATCAATCGCTCGCTTTTTACGCTCTAAAAAATCGGACGCACGCTGCGGGGATTCGAACTACCTATCCTAGACACGAGACTAACGCAACTTATTCCTAACCGCGCAAGCCCCTCGGCTAATCGATCGGGCTGAAAACACAGTAAAAAATCTTGGCGTTCTGCTACAGCTGAAAACTGCGTGGCCGCGTAAAAAGAATTTTAGTGAGGACTGCGAATTAGACAACTTGCTGTAAGACTGACTTTGCATAACAAATTAAACACATTGTTTAAACAATTTTTTTTTTTAATGGAAAAATATAATTTTCCACGGAAAAATATTTTTTGACCAAGGGATGATTTCACGTAAAAAAATAAGTTTTTTCTTCATTTAAACTAAAATTGTTTAAATAATTTTTTCAAATTTGTGAGATACAACATAAAAACTAATTGCACCGTTTGATTCTATGGAAAAAAAAATTAAATCCATGTAATGGACATTTTTTTCAGAACATTTCATACGTAGTATAAATAAATATTTACATAGTACATACTACGGCAAATGATAAAATTTCTGTTTAAAGATTAAATTGAGTTATTCTTATTTTTTAAATTAAAGAATTTCATTCCAGATTGAAGAAATTGATAACAAGTCAACAAAAAATCAAACTTTTTGTCCATTGTGCACTTTTTGTAAGACGCACTGTTTATAACTTGCAGCGTTATAAAAAATTTATTTCAATAAAACTGATATAGGGTAATGAGGGGCAGCGTCGACCAGTTAACAGTCAATTACTTTTTTAAAGTTAATAAGATGTGGAATTGATCCACTTTTTTTCATTTCAAGTCCTACATTATTGTATATCATATTTCTATAAGTATTAATGACATTAATAAAACAATGATTTAATAATTCAATTATTTCCAACAAGCTGTATTTCGTCGCCTCTGCCCCACACCCGGGGGCAAAGGCAACCGCAGCTTCTTAGGAAAATCAAAACATCTGAAGATGGCAAAACATGATGGTTCGCGTCTGTGCTAATTTATATACTGGAAAAATTACCTTAAAACATCTCCAGCAAGAAGAATAAGTTATTTTTAATAAAAATAGTGATAGCTGTGATATAACCTCTTATGCGTTGACATTGCACTAGAGACGGACTACGCGCAAAGGTTTCTACCATACCAACACAAAACACCCGCTCTACCGACCGGATTTATAATAATAATATTTAATAGTTTCTTGCATGTAGCCCATAAGATAAGTGGCTATTCTACATTACCAATCATTATCGACAAAATTTATGATACTTTCATAACCTAAGCACGTGTGAACTATTATTTTGGTTGGCCCTGCCCCACTGGTGAGGCCTCAATTATTTAAGATTTTTAATATACTTTGAACCTAAATTACGTTCAATTATTATAATGGAATAATGTTATATTGTTTTATCTGTTGAAATATCAAATTTACATACTGTAAGTATTGCCATTAATGTTGAAAACTTTATATTTCGGCCAGCCAATCTTCCATTCTTTCGCTGTCAAAACTGTTTTCTGCATAATTTTTCTTTTACATCGTTAATTTTGAAGATTTGAGTACGTAACACTATCTTTATGATCAAATAGATTTATTTAATGCAAAGTAATATTAAAATTGTTAAATAATAGCGATGTTATAAGCAAAGTTGCCTTTGCCCCACCGGTTGGCGCTGCCCCTCCTTAACCTATTTACCAAATCATATCAATAAATTATTGATAAACAAAATTTCAAACTTAGGAAAAAACTCACTTGCGTTTACACTCATAAAAGATGAAAGAAATATTGAGATAGATTCGAAAATACTTTTTATAGATTGTTATTAAAAAATGGTTATTTTAAATGAAATTTTTTATGAGAAATAAGAATTTCAACAACAATCCACGAAAATTATTTTAGATTCTACATCAGAATAATAAATTTTGTTAAATAAATAAGGAAATTGTTTAAATAATGGTTGTGTATCTTTTTGAAAAAAATAACCCAGATATTTCGATTCTACTAAGCATTTTTTTTCTAAAAGGAAGAAGTTTCAAGAAGTATTAGTGTTGACTCGATTAACTTCTAAGCAACTTTTTATTATTCATTAAAATTATAAATAAGAAGATGGCTATAATGTAAATGTTTTTGTAATGAAAAACAAACACATTTTATTCTATTATCAGACACATTCTTATATTTTATTTCAATATTTTTATAAAAATGTTATATACAGAAATACGAACTTGAAAATAAAATCTGCTTACATCCAGTTTCTTGCAATGTAATAATAGCCATCTTCTAATTTATTTCGAATAGAAATGAGCGTATTATAAGTAATATCGCGAATATTGAGAAAGACGTAGGAATACTTAATACCACTGAAAATTGTGAAGCCTGTAAATGTTCATTTAAGAAACAATCGTACAACTTTGTTAAATGAATTTGATATCTAGCAGAATAAGGTAGCAAGTGAATAACATTTTTCAGCTCATCTAAATCTTGGAGATTTAAATCCTTTATGCAACCAGTTGTAAATTTTTTTTTACAATTAATATCTTAATATCTTTATGCGTTTTACAATTACTGTTTGTTGTACATAATTTATTTGCACATGTATTCATTTTAAATAAGCAAGCCAATGGTAACCAATTTAGTTGTCGACTTGACGCACGCGCAGTGAATAAAGATGCGAGTTTCGGGAGCACTGAATCATCATCCAGTGTCTACTTCACTCATATAGAGATCCTCTATAGGGAGACTTGAGACACGTTTCCCCCTCCAATGCTCGCCGCTGTACCGGAACTCGATATTTTACAGCGGCGCGAAAAGTTTGAAAAATGAGGTGTAGCACGCGAGCGAGCATCGAGAAGATCAAAAAATGAAAACTGCGTAATGCAGGCCCATTATTTATTATAAATCATTTTTCTCAATTAATTTATATTGAAGCTATGATGTGTGAAGTGTGATATGCGAGTTTTGTGATTAATGAAGAAGTGATAAAGAGGTTGTGTATAACCTACTTTCCGAAGAGAAAAATATTGAAAATATTTTTGTGAGATATAAGTGTTTTGCAAAAATGGTAAATTGCTGTATTTTATACTGCAATAATTGATCTAAAAACGGGTTTTTCTAGAAACAAATTCCGCGAGATCCGAAACTTCGAGAATTGTGGATTCAGAATATCAATCGAGCAGATTGGAAAGCAAGTGACAAATCATGAAAGATGCAATTCCAACATCATTTCAGAGTTCACCAGTGAGGAAAAGAAAATTAATTAACACTGCTTTTGTGAAATTGAACAAATCTTCATCCTTTCCTACAATTTATTTTTACTTTCTTTGTATGTATAACCTTTAGGTTAATTATCCAACCAAAACTTTGCTTCCAACCTACAAAATGTATTTATTTAACAAATATCATTTATGGAAATTTGTATAATATATGTATATGTCTGAAAGTGATATTTAATAACATTTCATTTATTTTAAATGTTTAATTCCACAATATTCCCTTTTTTTGTATTAAATTTGTTGTGGAGTGAACACTCTATTTGAAAATCGCGCCATTTTTAGAATAGCGGGTTCCGGTACAGCGGCACCAATCAGAATTTGAGTACCCCGTGTCTCAACTCTCCCTTGAGGATCTCTATCTCATTATTATTATTATTATTATAGATTAGCAGTTCGAACTCGAAAGTTCATTGCCTCATCTACCCGAGACCGCCACACATCCCTATCCTGTGCATCCTCCATCCAGTTTAAGTAATCATGTCCTAGTTCTTTTAAATCATCCCTTACATTTTTCTCCCATCTGTTTCTCGGTCTGCCTAAGGGTCTCTTACCAAACGGTCTCCCTCTTAAAACTTGCGCCACTGTTCTTTCATTTCCCATTCTTGCTACATGCCCCGCTCATCTTACAAGGAAGGTACTCCAGGTGTCCCTCGCCGATTTGATTCTCCCTGATATATATTGTAGTACTCGAAAAACTAAGTCACACGTATTTTTTTTATCTGCGGAAAAACACTTTAAGGGGGTGAAACAACCCCTCAAAGATAGGGGTCGCAAGTGTCGATTGTATAGTTTTGTGTAGAAAAACAAAATTGACTTCGACCAAACCTACTGGGAAAGTTTCCTCATGATGAAAGATGACTAACGTAATTTTCTAAAAAAAAAAGAAAATAAATTAAGGGGGTGAACCACCCCTACATAGATTTAAAGTTGTGCTGAAAATTGCTAAATTCACAGAAAAAAATTTAAAAAAAATATATTTTGCACTTGAGACAAAAATAAAGTTGACGTGTTTCGCAAAAAAAATGGTAAAAAAATTGATGGGGGTAGCTACCCCAAAACACTTTTTATTTTATGTCTACGATAATATATACTTTTCATACACAAAAAAAATTGGGAAATTATTTTTATAACGAAGGAAGTGAAATAGACTCTATCCAACATGAATAAAAAAATTACGCGGGGGTAAACCACCCCTACATAGTTTTAAAGTTGTGCTGAAAATTGCTAAATTCACTGGAAAAAATTTGAAAAAAATATATTTTGCACTTGAGACCAAAATAAAGTTGACGTGTTTCGCAAAAAAAAAATGGTAAAAAAATTAATGGGGGTAGCTACCCCGAAACACTTTTTATTATTTGGCTATGATAATATATACTTTTCATACACAAAACAAAATTGAGAAATTATTCTTATAACGAAGGAAGTTAAATAGAGTCCATCCAACATGAATAGAAAAATTACGCGGGGGTGAACCACCCCTACATATTTTTTAAGTTGTGCTGAAAATTGCTAACTTCACAGGAAAAAATTTGAAAAAAATATATTTTGCACTTGAGACCAAAATAAAGTTGACGTGTTTTGCAAGAAAAATTTGTAGACAAATCAATGGGGTAGCTACCCTTAAACACTTTTTATTTTGTGTCCATGATAATATATAGATTCCATACGAAAAAGAAATTGGGAAATCATTTTTATAACGAAGGAAGTAAAATAGATTCTATCCAGCAATAATAAAAAAAATTGAGCAGGGGTGAACCACCCCTACATATTTTTAAAGTTGAGCTGAAAATTGATAAATTCACAGGCCAAAATTTGGAAAAAATATATTTGGCACTTGAGATGAAAATAAAGTTGACGTATTTCACAGAAAAATTTTCAAAAAATAAATGGGGGTAGCTACCCCCAAATACTTCTTATATTGTGTCTATGATAATATATACTTTCCATACGCAAGAGAAATTGGGAAATTATTTTTATAAAAAAGGAAGTAAAATAGAGTCAAGTCAACATGAATACAAAAATTACGCAGGGGTAAACCACCCCTCAATATGTTTCGCCAAAATAAATAAAAAAATTAATGGGGGTA
Source organism: Andricus quercusramuli (assembly GCA_932178445.1). Lineage (NCBI taxonomy): Eukaryota > Metazoa > Arthropoda > Insecta > Hymenoptera > Cynipidae > Andricus > Andricus quercusramuli. The sequence goes on along the minus strand of CAKNXH010060089.1, from coordinate 15,924 downwards.
GCTACCCCTAACCACTTTTTAGTTGGTATCTATGATGATATATACTTTCCATACACATTGTGATATATCAGATTGCACGAATATCGCTGTAATTCGATGTTCGTGGTGTAAGAAACCATTATGTTTTAAACACTTTTTTGACGAATATCATTATTGTTCAGAGTTTGAACAATAAATCTTCGATATACTATGTGCAATAGGTATTTTCTTCGGATTTTTCTTGCTAAATGCAAGTCTTAGTTTGCAATTTTCTACATAATTGGGGGGTGGTTTACCCCCGCGTAATTTTTTATTCATGTTGAATGGGTTCTATTTTACTTCCTTCATTATAAAACTAATTTCGGCATTTTTTTGTGTATGGAAAGTATATATTATCATATACACAAAATAACAAGTTTTTAGGGGTAGCTACCCTCATTAATTAGAAATTTTTTTTTTGCGAAACAAGTGATTTTTATTTTCATGTCAAATGCGAAATATATTTTTTTTTCTTCAAATTTTTCTCCTATGAATTAACCAATTTTCAGCACATTTTTAAAAACATGTAGGGGTGGTTTACTTCCGCGTAATTTTTTTATTCATGTTGGATGGACTCTATTTCACTTCCTTCGTTATAGAAACAATTTCCCAATTTTTTTTTGTGTATGAAAAGTATATATTATCATAAACATAAAATGAAAAGTGTCTAGGGGTAGCTACATATCCCCCATTATATATACCCCCATTAGTTTTTTTTACAATTTTTTTTTGCGAAACACGTCAACTTTATTTTGGTCTCAAGAACAAAATATATTTTTTTCAAATTGTTTCCTGTGAATTTAGCAATTTTCAGCACATTTTCAATAATATGTAGGGGTGGTTCACCCCCCCCCCCCCC
>CAKNXH010060089.1:0-14688 GCA_932178445.1 Andricus quercusramuli | reverse complement strand
TTTTCAAATTTTTTCCTGTGAATTTAGCAATTTTCAGCACATTTTCAGAAATATGTAGGGGTGGTTCACCCCCGCGTAATTTTTTTATTCATGTTGGATGGACTCTATTTCACTTCCTTCGTTATAGAAATAATTTCCCAATTTTTCTTGTGTATGAAAAGTATATATTATCATAGACATAAAATGAAAAGTGTCTAGGGGTAGCTAGCCCCATTAATTTCTGTACCAATTTTTTTTACGAAACACGTCAACTTTATTTTTGTCTCAAGTGCAAAATATATTTTTTCCAAATGTTTTCCTGTGAATTTAGCAATTTTCAGCACATTTTCAAAAATATGTAGGGGTGGTTTACCCCCGCGTAATTTTTTTATTCATGTTGGATGGACTCTATTTAACTTCCTTCGTTATAAGAATAATTTCTCAATTTTGTTTTGTGTATGAAAAGTATATATTATCATAGCCAAATAATAAAAAGTGTTTCGGGGTAGCTACCCCCATTAATTTTTTTACCATTTTTTTTTTGCGAAACACGTCAACTTTATTTTGGTCTCAAGTGCAAAATATATTTTTTTCAAATTTTTTCCAGTGAATTTAGCAATTTTCAGCACAACTTTAAAACTATGTAGGGGTGGTTCACCCCCTTAATTTATTTTCTTTTTTTTTTTAGAAAATTACGTTAGTCATCTTTCATCATGAGGAAACTTCCCCAGTAGGTTTGGTCGAAGTCAATTTTGTTTTTCTACACAAAACTATACAATCGACACTTGCGACCCCTATCTTTGAGGGGTTGTTTCACCCCCTTAAAGTGTTTTTCCGCAGATAAAAAAAAATACGTGTGACTTAGTTTTTCGAGTACTACAATATATATCAGGGAGAATCAAATCGGCGAGGGACACCTGGAGTACCTTCCTTGTTAGTTTACGCGCTTTCATTACTCTATTAATATTTGCTGACCCGTAGAGAGCATGCAGCTCATCATTATGCAGTTTTCTCCATTCGCCGGTCTCTTCGTCCCTTTTTGGACCATAGATTTTTCTAAGTACTTTATTCTCAAAAACTCTAAACCTATTCTCCTCTCCTTTCGTCAGCGCCCACGTTTCGCACCCGTACATGACGACCGGCATTATTATTGTTTTGTAGATTCTTACTTTGATGTTTCTAGATAGCAATCGCGGTTTTAATAGTGTGTTTGCTGCATAATAGCACCCATTGCCAGCGTGCAGTCGCGCGTTGATTTCCGTTTTAATCTTATTTTCGCTAGTTATAATTGACCCGAGGTATTTAAACTCGCTAACCCTTTCGAATTTCATATTTCCGGCTGTTAGATCCCCGTCTCGATTACTTTGTTCAGATCTGACGACGGTCATATATTTTGTTTTCGTTTCGCTAACCTCCAAGCCAATATCTTTGGCTTTTGTGATCAAGATTTCTGCATTTTTTGCTACCGTTTCTTTATCATCCCCTAGTATGTCGAGATCATCCGCATATCCAAGAATTTGTATTACCCCATTGAGGGTAGCACCGGTCGGATTCGCCTGCACTTGCCTAACCACGTACTCTAAAACTAAGTTAAAAAGGACGCACAAAAGTGCATCGCCCTGTTTCAGACCATCGCGGATCGAAAACTCTTCAGATAACCTTCCGTTTACGCGTACTCTTCCCCTACTGCCGCTTAAGCAAATTTCGATAAGTCTAACCAATTTTCTTGGCACACCCAAGAACTCCAGGATCCAGTACATTCGCGCGCGTATCATAGAGTCGTAAGCTTTTTTAAAATCGATAAATAGCTGATGCACTGCATCATTAAATTCCCATTTTTTTTTCTAGCAGTTGTCTAATTGTGAACATTTGATCGCTTGTAGATCGGTTTCGGCGGAATCCACACTGGTAATCCCCAATGATTTCCTCGGCGAGAGGAGTTAGCCTACCTAAGATTACATTGGACAGGATCTTATAACACGACGACACAAGTGAAATTCCCCGATAATTGTTACAGTTCATTTTATCGCCTTTTTTAAAGATAGGAATAACAATAGAGTCATTCCATTCCTCTGGAATGCGTTCTGTTTTCCAAACTGTGTGTATTAATTTACAAATTTTTCGTTTGAGGCAAGGGCCTCCATTTTTTATCAGTTCAGCCGGTAGGTCATCGATGCCCGCGGCTTTGTTATTTTTCAACTTCTTTATGGCCATTTCTATTTCTATATCAGCAGGATCATCAATTAATAGATCAGCAGTGTGGATTTCGCCGAGATTACCTTCAACGGGGGCTTCGCGTACATTTAATAGTTTATCGAAATATTCTTTCCATAAATTCAGTCTCTCTGTCGCATCGGCTACTAGATTGCCATTTTCGTCCCTCATTACTTCCGTTCTACTTTGAAAGCCTTTCCTTATAAAATTGATTCCCCTGTACATCTCGCGCGGGTTATTCTGTTTATTATGCGTTTCTATTGCTAGTATTTTATTCTTTTCCCACTTCCTTTTCTTGGATCTATAGAGCCTATTTGTACTTTTACTAATCTCGAGATACTTCTTATGTGTTTGATCGCACTTATTTTGTAAACTACTTAGTCTGGCCTTCCAACGTTTTTCAAACCCGAGTTTGCACTCTTCGTCATACCATGGTTTGCTTTTTGTTACTTTCTTTAAACCTATCGTAAGTTTCGCGGCTGTCTTTACCGCCTTTTTTATATTGCTCCATAGGGTTTCCGGGTCCTCCTCGTAATTATTGTTATCGTCTCTCTGTTCTTGGAGAGCATCAAAGCTATTAGAAATCTCAACTTGATAATTTAATGTTTCTGTTGCTGTTTTGAACTTATCTATATTGAAACGAACTGTTGGCTCTGTGCGGCTTGTTTTCTTAGTTATCGCTAGCCTAGATCTTATTTTTACTATCACGAGAAAATGGTCTGAATTTAAATCCGCTCCCCTATACGATCTTATATCGAGAATGTTTGTATGACGTCTTCTGTCAATTAGAACGTGATCAATCTGATTGTGAGTGTTACCATCTGGTCCAATGTGAATTTGTCTCTGAGCCCCACTGAGCGCACCTCTGAAAATTCTCGCAGACAGTCATGGACTGTTTTTCTGACTTGTATTCGAGTTCTTAGTTTTTGAATCACGCACTTATTCAATTCAAGTCTTTGCAAATATGAAGTTATTTAATAGCCTTTAGTTATTAATCCAAGCCTGTTGTTTCTTGACTGCGCTTGAAAATTTCCATAACTTTTCTTTATTTTTCCATGAAAATGTATGGCCACTTTATAGAAAGTATACGAGACTTCATAAAAATGATGGCCCGTCCTGAAGTCTAGCACTAATCTACGAAATGTTCCAAGACTTATTTTTTCCGTGTACATACCAGATAACTCAACCAAATTTCGATTGATTCCGTGCCATTCCGAATTCACTTAGAATAATTTCCGCACTTATCAGAATACAATGCCCAATCCGTCTGAATCCGCCAGATAACTCGATCTCATTCTGACTCATTCCGTGTCATTTAGATTGTATTTGGAGCGAACCGGAATCATTCTGACTGTTGGCGGACAGGCTCGGAACCATTCCGCATGTACTCGCGTCATCGGAATGATGAAAGATCTTGATTCTGATATGTGCGGAATTATTCGGACTGAAGGAGGAATGGCACGAAGTCATGCGGAATGAGCTCGCATCATGCGATGGATTCATACGGAATTAAAATTTTCACTACGGAATCACTCGCACTGTGAGTGGAACAAACGGAATCATTCGGAATGAGCTACCGCATCGCGCCGGATTCAGACGGAATGAAAATTTTATTCAGAATGGTGCGGAATCATTCTGCTTGAAGCACGGAATCATTCAATGCCATTCGGAATGACATTTCGGTATCAGGCGGATTCAGACTCGGACGAAATCATTCGGACTGGATTTAGCTTTCGAACAGAAGGTCGAAATCAGTCGGAAACAGATTTCGAATTCGTTCTTAATCGATCGCCCAGCTGAAAATTCCTGTAGAGGAATCTTGAAGGTACCTGTACATGTTCCTGTACACGAACCTGTACAGGTAATCTTGACGGTTCCTTGTGCAGGAATTTGGTCAAGGAAACTGTACATGATTCTGCAAAGGAAGCTGCGCCGACAAAGGAACCTTTGAATGATCATGTACAGGTTCCTGTACAGAAGCGTGTATAGCATCCTTTACAGAAAGCCATCAAAGGAACCTTTGGAAGGATCCTGTACAGCATAATCCAAATCATGCTGTACAGGATCTTTCTGTGAAGGACCCTATACGTGTTTCGAAACACGTATAGGGTCCTTCACAGAAAGCCATTGCGAAAACTGATGTCGCTTACAGCTATAAACTTGCCTTCCTTTTATTCCCTTGAAGAATCAATACCCTATCGAGTATCGATAGAGCCAAGCTACCAGCGAACCCTCGCGGATTAGTCCCTATGCAGGTTCATGTATATCGTAATTCTATATTTCCAAGTTCAAGAATTTGTATTTGTTACTCATAAAAATTGCAGAACTCTTAATTTTAAATCTTTAAAATTAAAGATTTTTTAATTTGTTAAATTTACAATTAAAAATCATGCAAGTTTTAAGTTTCACAAATCAAAAAATTGTAATTTTGATGATTTACATTCGAAATTTCTTCAATTTGGAATATTTAGAATTAAAATTTGTCTTTTAAACTTCAGACATCAAAATTCAAGAAATCTTATATATACATCTTTAAAATTTCTCTTCCATTCTTTAAATTTTCAGATTTCCATTGTAATTCTTGAAAATTGAAGAATTTTCAATTGCAAATCTTCAAAATTGAATTATTCCAAGAAAATGTTTTAAATTACATATATGTAATTTAAAACATATATCAAGTTATAACTTGAAATATAAATCTTGAAAATGGAATAATTTGTAATTCTATAATTTAAAAATTTAAGAATTTTCAATTTTTATTTCATTTTTACCCCTATAAAATTGAACAGTTTTCAATTGTAACTCTCAAAAATTGTAGATCTTTGAATCGTAAATCGTTAAAATTGGAGAGTTTGTAATTTTGACAATTTATAATTAAAAAATTATGCAAATTTTAATTTTTACAACAATTAAAACTTCTGAAATTCTTATAATTTTTTTTGTGGTTAATTTTTTATGATTTTGATCTTCAAAAACATATAAATTTAAGAATTTTGATTCATATATGTTTAAAATTAAACAGTTTTTCGTTGGAAATCTTGAAAATTGAATAATTTGTTATTCTATGATTTAAAAATTCCAGAATTTTCAATTGTAACTCTTCAAAATTGCAGAAGTATAAACTGTTAATCTTTTAAATTGAAGAGTGTTTAATTTTGGCAATTTAAAATACAAAAATTCTGCAATTTTTATGATATGCATTCGAAATCTCTTTAAATTAGAGGATTCAAAATTAAGAACTTGACTTTTAATCTTCAAAAGAATTACAATTTAAGAATTTGTATTCATACAGTTTTAAATTGGAAGAGTTTTGAATTGTAAATCTTCAAAATTGAACTACCAAAAAAACATATAAAACTATATCATTTAAAAATATACATCCAAAAAATTGAAGTGAGATCAGTGAGACATCAGTGAGACTCATAATTCGAGTATGTCTTTTACATTAGAACAACTTGTTAAGATCTAAAATTCCGCATTAACTTATTAATTTTTTTCTTTGCTTCTAATTCCTGCTGTGATAACATCTTATACTGAAATGAAATTGACTGATTATAGAAACCTTATGAAAGCCGATGTAGCTACTTTAATATTTATTTTAATATGTGATTATTAATTACGCTTTATAGTACTTAAAATTAAAGCATACACAATTTTTTATTTGATGATTAGGCAATCAAAATAAGAAAATTACATTTCTTATAGCGAGCTATTATTGCTAGTATATTAATGATGTAATAATGTTAAATATTGATTTGATTTAAGGTACAAATGCTATAAGCGTCATAAATAGTGAGTGTGAAATTGTAACTTTTCATGATTTGAAGATATAGACGATGTACCATAGAAGAAAACATTGCATCACATGCAGCACGTGACTCACGGAACGTGCAACGTAATACGTAACGGTGAGCATCTAGGATAATTTCTCCTGATTAAAATACAAGCAATCGTATTGCACTAGAATTTGTATACCAAGGAAATGACGCACTTGAGCAATTCCATGTCAAATCATTTGAAGAATTTTAGCTGTTTTTAGTAATTTTTATGAAAATATTAGTTATACCGATTCTCTTTATTTGTTAAAAGAAAAACCCTGGAATAATGTTTGAATAATGCAAAAAACTTAGGAGATATTTAAAATTGAAAATTTTAGTAATTTTTTTTCCTCTTCCATAACTTTGGTGATTTTAATTATATTCAGGTGTTTTTTTTCATTATTCATAATAAGACGTAGTTTTGAACACTGAAAAAAATGGTTAAGAAATATTAGTTGGAGAAAAAATGTTTAAACTTTTTGGATTTTTCAAAAATAAATTTTTAAACTGAATTTCCGAAAAAAATGCAAAATTTCCTTTAGTTTTCAAAAATAATAAAAAACATATACGCTAAGACGATGCACACGATGTGAAAACCATGTAAACAATGGACGATCAATAGACGAAAAGTATAATCATATGCACGAACTTCAGAGTTTATAGACTCTTGGGCGCTGGGCACACCATGCCACGGCATACCTTCGAAACGTTCTTAATAATTATTTCTCGAAAACTAAGAGAGATCCGATTTTGATATTTACAGGGCTTTAGAGGACATTGTTAGCTATCTATAAAAAAAGTTAAAGAAAATAAAAAGTGGATTTTGTTTTCAGAATTTCAGTTAAAAAATTTGTTTTTGAGAAATCCAAGAAGCTTCTAAAATTTTTTGTTTCAAAACATATTTCTTCAAAACTGCGTTTTATTACGAGTAATTCAATTAAAAGATACACCTTAGTAGCAATAAAAGCATAAAAGTTATGAAAGGATGAATTATCTACAAAACGGTTGAATTTTCAACACGGAGATTAATTTTTCGCCAAAAAGGACGAATTTTTAACAAAATATACATAAATCGCAAACTAGAAAAGATCAATTTTCAACTAAAAATTGAATAGTTACATTGTAAGTTAAAAAAACAAATCCTCAATATAAAAAAAAACGAATTTTCAACAAAAGAGTTCAACCCGAAAGATGATTTTTTAACCCGAAAGATTAATTCTATAAAAATGGGATAGTTAAATTTTCATCCAAAAAGATGAATTTTTCAGTAAGTTGATAAATGTTCTACCAAAAAAAACACGATCTTTTAACAAAATACATTATTTTTCAACAAAATTGTTAAATTTAAAGGCCAAAAGGACGAATGGTCTACACAACGGTTCAATTTTCAACAAAAAATGATTAATTTTTAACAGCAATAAAATTAATTTCATACCAAAAAGTTAAACTTTTATAAAAATAGTTTAATTTTCAACAAAAAAGTTCATTTTCAACCGAATAGTTGTATTTTGTACCAAATGGTTGAATCTTCAAAAAAAACTGGATTAATTTAGAGTATTTAGACCTATGCAGTTGCATTTTGAACCAAAAAGGATGAATTTTCAACCAAGAAGATTAATTTTTAACCAAAAAATACGATTTTTTAACAAAATACAATTATTTTCAATTAGAAAGGATCAATTTTGTAATAAAAAATATCAATTTCCAACAAAAAATGGAATGGTTACATTGTTACATAAAAATTAATTCTCAACAACAAAAAAACGAATTTTCAACAAAATAGTTATTTTTTCTACAGTTCAACCTAAAAGATGATTTTTTGACCCAGAAGATTAATATTCATAAAATGGTATAATTAAATTTTCAACCAAGGATATGAATCTACAACAACAAAAATGCATTTTCAACAAATTTGTTCAACTTAAAACCAAGTAGCTGAATTTTTTATCAAAAAAGATTACTTTTTAACAAAAAAGGTGCATTTTCAAAAAAGTTGCATTTTCAAAAAAAGAATAAAATTTTTAACCATATATTAGAATTTTTAACCGAACTAGATGAATTCTGAACCAAAAATAGTGCTTTTTCTTGTTGGATTCTATTAATATTAGTAATGCTACTTCCACTGACCCCCCCCCCCGTGTTAACAACCATAGTTTTCAGCGTGACCCCCTCCCCTATAAAATTGGTAACGTAGTTTATGGACGGCCCCTAAACTCGAATGCTCCTACTTTCGAAACTTCTCAAGTTAGATCTTTCAAGTCTTGAATATTTCATAGTATAATAAACATTTTGATAAATAATTAGGCAATTCGGCATATCTTGGCTTAAATATACATATGCAAATTTGCACATTTTCAAGTGGAGCCACAATTCCAAGAACACCCAAAACAATAAAAGAAATTATTTAAAACTCATTTATTAATACGAATAATTTATTAGTATGAAGTTGATCTTTATTTCTAGAGCCAAACATAGCAAAAGTTTTGCATTTTTTAATGTATCTTCCATTTTGTTGACGTCGTCTTATTTTGAATCCTATTTTGAATTTATGGTTCGATATTTTATCCCATAAAAAGTATGGAGGCGCCAGACGTAAATCAGTTTTTTTAGCTCGGGTACTAAACACTCAAATGTCGTAGACAAGTTATTTTAGGCTAACCAGGAGAAAAGATACTGATTTTTTTTCTTTCGTTGGCCTCAAAGTCTTTCTGCATTCACCTATAAAAAATACTGATTTTTATTAAAAAGAATGTATAACTCTCATATGTATAAGAGGCCGTCCATAAACTACGTTAGGAAGATTTAACTATCATTATATTTATATTTATATCATTATATTATACATACATATAAATCAACTACGGTGTGTAACAGAGGGGTGGGGTAGGGGGCCAGTGGAAGTAACTTTACAAACTAAGATAACATTTGGTACGTTAACAAAGTATTAGTATTTTTACAAAGTTTGCGAATTTTATCAAATATGGCCCCTCTTTTCCCATTTTTTAAAGAATTTAACTTTCTGGTTAAAAAGTAATCTTTTTTGGTCGAAAATTAAGCTACATACTTGGTTGAAAGATGACTACCTGGTTAAAAAGGAATTTTTTTCGGTTGAAGATTCATCTCTTTGATGGAGAATTTAACTATTACATTTTTAGAAAATTAATCTTCTTAGTTAAAAAATCATCTTTCGGGTTGTATGTTGAACTCTCTTGTTAACAATTCCTTTGTCTTTTGGAAGATTAATAATTTCAGTGTCAAATTCACGTCTTTGGTTGAGAATTACTTTATTTCAATTAAGTAAACTAAACTATTAAAAAAAACGATTTTATTTTTGGTTGTAAGTTGAAATTCTTTATTTAAAATTGATCTTTTCTATCGAAAGTTCATGTGTTTTGTTGAAAATTCATGTTATTTGTCAAAAAATCAACTACTTGATTTAAAGTTGAACTATATTTGAAAGTTGCTTCTTTTTCTTTGAATATTTTTTCTAGAAAGTTAGTCTTTTTGGTTTGAAAATGTAATAATTTGGTAGAAAATGAAATTATTCGGTTGAAAATTTACTTTTTTGTTGCACATCCATATTTTTGGTTGAAGGTTCAACTATTTTGTTAAAAATTAAATTATTCTGATAAAAAATTAAGTACGTGGTAGAAAATTAACTTTTCTGTTGAAAAAACATATTTTCGGGTTAAAAATTCAACTGTTCTTCCATTTGACTTTCAAATTAAACAATATTGTTGAAAATTCATGTATTTTGTTTATCATTCGTCTTTTTGGTTGAAAAATTAATCTTGTTTTTTGAAAAATGATGTTTTTAATGCGGAATTAAACTATTAATTTCAAAAATCGTCTTCTTTTGGCTGAATTCAACTGGTTGAAAATTCCTTTTTTTTTGTTTTGAAATGGATTTTTTAAACTAAAAATTTGATGATTCCATTTTTGTTTCAAAAATATAAATATTTTTTACTGGAAAATCCATCCATTTGGTTAAAAATTTGTTTTTTCATCTACAAATTTTACTATTTCATTTTTGGTTGGAAATGTATCCTTTATAAGTTGAAAGTTCAACTATTTGGTAGGAAATTTATATATTTTGTTGAAAATTCATATTTTTGGTTAGAAAATTAGTCTTGTTTGTTTAAAATACATTTTTTTTTTGGTTCAGGATTCAACTATTTGGTTAAAAAATCGTTTTTTCTGGTTGAATTCAATTGGTTGAAAGTCAGATTTTCGTTATCGAAAATTAATTTGTTAAACTAGAAATTTGTTGAGTCCATTTTTGGTTGGAGGAATATTTTTTAGTTGAATGTTCAACTATTTTTTTTGGAATTTACTTTTTTTGTTATTCAATTTGACTCCTTGAAAATTTGTCTTTTGATAGAAAAGTCATCTTTCTTGGTTGAAAGTGTACTTTTTTGTTGCAAATTTAACTGCCTCCCCAAAAATTAATCGTTTTGGCTTGAATATTCGACTGTTTTTGTTTGAATTTTCATCTTTTTCATTTGAAAATTCAACCATTTGCTTGAAAATGCATCTTTTTAGGTCGAAAATTCAACTGTTTGGTTAGAAATTGAACTACTTTGTTTGAAAATTCATCTTTGTAGGTCAAAAATTCAACTATTTTGTTGAAAATTTAATTATATTGTTGAAAATTGCACTATCTTTCCTGAATGTAAATTTTCTTTATTTTTTTTTTGAAAATGCAACATATTGCTTCTTCAAATGTTATCAATTTGAAGTGTTCCATATTGAATTAAATCCCCCGTTTTCGTGAAAAATCACCCTATTTCCTCTGTTTCTAGAGAATTTTGGACTACGTTTTATTTCGTGGGGGAACTACAGTCGTCAACGAGGGGTGCCTGTTAAAAATCAACCTTTTGGAATTTTTCAAATGCTATTCCTCAATTTTTGGACTTTTGATAAAGAAAATGAAAAGTCATCACAATTAACTCTCTCCTCAGTGTCGAAACATTTTTTTTTTGTCACCAGGAGCAATTTGATTTCCGATTCATTGATGATCTGCAGCTTACAAGTGTCAAATATCCCGTCACGCATACTTTTTCTTTTAATTTTTTCTTTTGTTTTTCACTTGGTCCTGTAACATTTCTGTCCAATGAAGCGAATCTACTTGAAAGAAACAATTCTCGCTGGAAGTTCCAGCATCTCAAGGAAACTTCTACGCGGGTGAATGTCCGAAGAAAAGGTCGATTCCTGCATCACAAGGAAACTTGGAAGCTGAGGCTCTACTGGCGTAAGAAACCAATGAAAAATTTGGCCTTTTATCTTTTTTTGCACTTTTCTTCTTTGTATCTGAAAACAACTTTGCTTCTTCCTCAAAGTGCAAGAGTTGAATTTCAAACTCAAAATAAAACAAAAATTCTGAATTAGCAACACCACTTCAGAAATTTAAAGGTCTCAATTATCTCTTTTTGCTTCCCAGGACTTAGATTTGCTTTTTAAAATATAACAAAATATGGGTTTTCCTCTCTTGCATACGTCATCGATAATTCTGAATAAAAGAAAGATAAATCTCCAATTATATATAATTGGAGATTTATCTTTCTTTTATTCAGAATTATTGAATTATAATTTGTAATACTTGGATAGGCACTAAATTAATTTTGAAAATGGTGCCTGTATATATCATTTTAACTTTATTCTGAGTTCTATCGTAAAACCAATTTTTAAAGAATATGTAGACAGTACTTAAGTCTGGAACAATAAATTCCGAAACCGCAGCGAATGTGCAACATCAACCACATCTTATCTGAGTGAAAATCCCACGTTTTGTATTTTATGTCTTACATGATCTGCGGGTGCTTAAGGCTCTTAAAACGACTGGGGTTTTCAGCAGATTCATAATATGTCTACAAATATACATTGTTCAACGTAATATTTTACCCATATAATCTAAAGGCAATTATACTGAAGGGAACACAGCGATTTTTTCAAAAAATGTTCTTGTTGTTTTCATGTGGAATAAAAAATGAGTGTTTTTTTGCTTCTGTAAAACGCAACGCGCTAGCTAACAGTGTATGCCGGGATGCAGCCACCTGTTGTAGTTTTATTATTATTATTATACCATTAAGCCTTTTCCCTTCCGGGGTAGGCGTGACTTGTTCGGTTGGAAAGTAGTGGAATAGGTATATAGGTATGAGGTTGATCGGTATATGGGTATAGGGTGGATGGGTATGTAGGTGTTATGTATAGATGTTTTAGATTGATCTGGAGTTCTCGTGTTATTTATATAAATTACACGTTCACTCCGCAACACTGCTCCGACCCAGGTTGCTGATCAATCTCTCTAGCGATCACCCCAAGTGAGGAGCCTCACAAAATTATTATGTATGGTTCCCCACCTGGGCCCATTAGTATCCAAGGTCTTTGTTTCAGGTATCATTCACTCTATTGTCACTCAGTTTATAAACGATTTGTCGCCACATGTTTCTGTCCTGGCATACTACTCTAGCTTCATTCACGTCCATGCATTTTTTCATGCAGGCTCTTGTATTTCTATGGCTTCTTATGTCTCTTCGTATTAGTGTCTCTTTCACAGATTCTAACCATTCTTTCGGCGGTCTACCTCTGGGCATTTTGCCATTTACTTTACCTTTTTTACACTTGCTTGGTCAGTCGTTCATCTTTCATTCTTTCAAGATGTCCGAACCACCTTAGCTGATTTCTTTCCCATATGTCAACTAGTGTCTCCCCTGTACCACATTCTTCGAGGATTGTCTCGTTTCGTACTTTGTCCATCAGTGTTTTCCCGCATATTATGCGCATAGGTTTCATGCCGATCGCGTTGATTTTACTCCTGTATTTTTCTTGACAGGTCCATGTCTCGCTACCGTATAGTACAGTCGGTACGAAAATAGAGTTATGTATGGCCATTTTAGCTTTTTTTTATATGTTTTTATTTGTGAGGATGGACCTTGCTCTACCGATAACCTGCTTACCCTTATTTATGCGCCTATCTAATTCCCCATCTATTTTTCCGTCGTTAGTGAATAGACTACCTAGATATACGTACTTGTCAACTTGTTCTAATTTCTCATCATTTAGAACTATGTTGCATATTGTTTTCTCACTTTTTCCCCCAAACACCATGACTTTCGTTTTATTCACGTTAATTTTGAGGTCCATGTTCTTCATGCTTGTATTAAGTTTATTCAACATTCTTTGCAAGTCTTCGACTGATTCTGCCATAACAATCTTGTCATCCGCGAAAGCCAACCCACGTTCCTTGACGGTTTCGAGATCTACACCTTTTTCGTCGAAGAGGGCAGTTCTAAGACACTTATCCATGAATATGATAAAAAGCCACGAGGACATAACGCATCCTTGTTTCACGCCTTGCATAATATCGAACCATTCACTCTTTTTCCCATTTACCCTTACACTCGCTTTACTACCTGTATATATTGTTTTTATTGCTTGTAAGAGCCCTCCATTCACTCCATACTCTTTAAGGACTTCCCAAAGTTTACTTCTATTTACCGTGTCGAATGCTTTTTCTAGATCGATAAATGCACAGAAGACTTTCTTTCCTACTCTCAAACTTTTTTCTGCGACCTGTCTTAGGCTAAATATCTGATCCGTACATGATCTTCCTGGCATAAATCCACTTTGGACTTCCCATATTTTCTCTTCTGTAATTTCCATTACCCTACGGATAAGTATTTTTGAGTATATTTTACTTACGGTACTTAGTAGGCTGATACCTCTGTAATTACTGCAGTTGCTTTTATCACCTTTTCTTTTGTATATTGGTACGATAATCGCTTTTCTCCAATCGTCTGGGACTTCTCCCGTCTCGATACATAAATTTATTAATTCGCACAACCTGTGAGGTATGTACTCGTCACCGTATTTAAGCATTTCAGCGCTAATATTGTCTATACCCGCAGCCTTACCGTTTTTCAAGTTCTTAATTATATCTCTGACCTCAGTGACACAGACTTTTTCAATTGGGTTTTCTAATGCATTATCTTCTATGTCGCAGTTTTGTTGCCCGATATTTTCACCTCCCAATAGTTCTTTGAAAGACTCTTTCAAAGCGTCTACTATTCCGTCTATATCATATAGCATTTCGCCTTTGCTGTTTCTCATGCTAGCAAACTCTGTACTTTTACTTTCCTTCAACTGTTTATATAATAGTTTCATAATTCCTTCAAAGTAGTTTATTATTTTATTCTCTTCTTCTGTTCTGATTTTCTCTTTACTCTCTTTGACTAGTCGTTTAACTTTCCTATTTTTGTGTCTGTAATCATTTTTAAGTCTAGTTCTCTCCTCATCGCTAAGACCTGTCATGTTCAGCGTTTTATTGTGCGCTTCTTTCTTTTCTTTTTGGGCTGCCGCAATTTCATCGTTCCACCACGCATCGCCAGACTTTCTTCCTACAACCGCTGTACCACATACTTCGGTCGCAGATTTGACAATGACATCCCGTAATAAAGTCCACGCGCCCTCTATATCTTTATTGCTTATAAGCGCTTCCCACGTTGCCCTATCTATGCTTTCAGTTAACCTCTTTTTAAACTCTGTTTGCACCTCTTGTCTCTGTAAATTTTCAATTTTTATTCGTGTTTGTTTCGTTTTCTTTGTTTTCTTTGTTCTCCATCCCCGCCCTAAGTTTATTTTGCAGACTAAAAGGTAATGATCAGAATTGCATTCGGAA
>CAKNXH010060088.1:0-11156 GCA_932178445.1 Andricus quercusramuli | reverse complement strand
CCCCCCCCCCCCCCCCCCCCCCCCCCCCCCCCCCCCCCCAATTCAACAATTTTTCTATGCTGTCTTACATGGGAGAGGTACGTGGTTAAAACCAATTCTTACGTGAGATATACACTTCTTATGTCTGCGAATCAATAAAAACAAATAACATTTTTTTATTTATTGTAAATATAAATTATTGAATATTAATTAATATAATGTAAAAAATTAAAAATGAACTTTTTCTGGAAACCGCTTTTCCAGTGTTGAAAATTGATTTTTTTCGATTAAAAAGTCTACTCTTAAATTTCAGGTTGAGAGTTCATATTTTTTTGTGAAAAATTGTACTATTTGGTTCGAAATTAACTTATTTTGTTGAAAATTCAACAATTTTGTTAAAAATTATCCTTTTTGGCTAAAAATTTGTCTTCACCAAAAAAATTTATTTTGTTTCAAAATTCAACTATTTTATTTGACATTCGTCCTTACGCTTCGAAAATGCATCTCTTTGTAGAAATTTCATATTTTTTAATCAAAAATACAACTGTGTGATTCAAAATTGCTTTTTTGTTAAAAATTCGTCTTTTTTGATTAAATTAATCTGGTTTTAATTTAAAATTTTGTTTGTTTGTTAAATATCAACTATTATATTTGTTGTTAAACAAAACATTTATTTACCATCGTTTTTTTAAATAAACATTTAATTACTTGGTTAAAAAATAAATTGTTGAATACTAATTGATATAATATAAAAAATTAAAAATTAACCTTTTCAGGAAACCACCTTTCAAGAGTGGAAAATTCAAATTAAAAATTAATTTTTTTCGGTTACAAAGTCTACTCTTAAATTTCAGGTTAGAAATTCATATTTCTTTGCTAAAAATTATGCTATTTGGTTCGAAATTAAATTATTTTGTTGAAAATTCAACAATTTTGCTGACAAATTTTTTTTTTTAGTTTAAAATTTGTCTTCACAAAAAAATTTCTTTTGGTTAAAAATTCAACTATTTTACATGTTTTGTTAAAAAAACATTTATTCAACATACATTTCTTTAATAAACATTTAATGGCTTCATATTATTGTTGTTAAAAATGATACTATTTAGTTCAGAATTAACTTATTTTGTTGAAAATTCAACAATTTTGTTCAAAATTATCCTTTTTAGTTTAAAAATTTGCCTTCACAAAAAAATTTCTTTTGGTTGAGAATTCAACTATTTGATTGAACCTTCGTCCTTACAGTTTGAATATTCATCTCTTGTTGTACAAATTCCATATTTTTTATCAAAAATACAACTGTATGATTAAAAATTACTTTCTTTTTGAAAATTCGTATTTTTTGGTTAAATTAACTGGTTTTAATTTAAAATGATTTTTTTTTTTAATATTAACTATTACATTTTTTGTTAAACATTACATTTACTTAACATATTTTTCTCAATAAACATTTAATTACTTGGTCAAAATTGAAAATTCAACTTTTTTGTAAAAAAATTTGTCTTGAAAATTCATCAATTTGATAGAAAATTTAACTTCTTTGTAGAAAATTTTTTTTTATCGCAAACAATTTTTTTAGTGAGAATTTAACTATTGCATTTTTAGTTGATATTTTTTTAGTTCCATAATTCAACTAATTTTTTGAAAATTTGTGTAATTTGTTGAAAATTCTTCTTTTTTTCATATTCCTTGGTTGAATTCAACGATTTTTTCTTTAAAATGAAAAATGTTATTTTTTTTTTGTCGAAATATCAACTATTAAATTTTTGTTGAGAATTCATATTTTTAGGTTGAAAGTTCAACCATTTGGTAAAAAATTGAACTGCATTGTAAAAAATTCTACTTCTTTGCAAAAAATTAGTTTTCTTTAATTATTTTTTCTTTAAAATGAAAATTGAACTATTTCATCTTTGGTAATTAATTACTTTTATTTACTTTATAAATTCAACTTTTTCGTTGAAAATTAATATAACTTGTTGAAAAATTGTCTTTCTTGTAGAAGATTAATTTCCATTTTTTTAAATTTAACTAATTGGTTAAAAAGTTACGTGTTTTATTGAGAATTCATCTTTTTGAATGAAAATTCAACTGTATGGTTCAAAATGTATGCATTTTTTTGAAAATTCGCTTTTTCTGCAGAAAAACAATTTTTTTTGTTAAAAATACTACTATTTGGTTTGAAATTAAGCTTCTTTGATGAAACGATTTGTAGAAGATTCGTTTAATTTATCAACTAATAATTTTCTCTCAATAATAATTTAACTATTTCATTTTTGGTAGAAAATTGATTTTCTTAGTTTACAAATTCATTTATTTGGTTGAAAATTCAACTACCCAGTAGGAAATTAAAATGTTTTGTAGAAAATTCATTTTTTTTATTAAGAATTATTTTTTAAATAAAAATTTAACTATTTCTTTTTTTGGTCACATTTCTTTTTAATTGAGAAATGCAACTATCTTGTTGATTTATTTAGTTTGTTGAAAATTCTTTTTTTTTTTAATTAACCTTCTTCGCTAAAAATTCAACTATATTTGGTTAAATTTAATGTATTTTGTTGAAAATTTATTTTTTGGGTTCGAAAATTATTTTTTAATTTAAAATTTAACTATTTCATCAATTTAATATAAACATTTTTTTTAAATCTTCATATTTTTAGATTGAAAGTTCAACTGTTTTGTGTGAAAAATATGTCTTTTTTCTCTTGTAGATTCAAAAGTTTAATAGAAAATTCAACTATGCGGTAGAAAATTTAACTGTTTTATAAAAGATTGTTTTTTTAAATCAATTTTAGGAATGAAAATGTAACTATTAAGTTTTTAGTTCAAAATTTTTTTTTCATCATAAAAATTCAACTATTTCATTAAAAATGTATGTAGTTTGTTTCAAAATTATTTTTTTTTTTGAAGAAAATCAATCTTCTTACTTCAAAATTCAACTATTTGGTTGCAAATTGACGTATTTTATTGAAAAAAATTGGGTTAAAAACTAATTCTGTAAATTTAAAATTTTAATATTTTATGGAAAATTAACTTTTTTGTTGAAACTTCAACTGTTTTGAAGAAGATTTTTTTTATTGGAAATTAATTTTTTTATACAAAAATTCAACTATTACATTTCTGGTTAAAAATTGATCTTTTCAGATTAAAAATTTAACTATTTGGTTGAAAATTCATGTAGTTTGTTGAAAATTCTTCTTTTTTTGGTAGAAAAATAATCTTCTTAGTTGAAATTGAAATAAATGGTTGAAAATGTATGTATTGTATTGAAAAATTCTTTTTTGGATAAGAAAGTAATTTTTTAAATTAGAATTTAATTATTTCATTGAAAATTAACCTTTTTATTCAAACTTCATATTTTTGGCTCTAAAATTCATCTGTTATGAATAAAAACATTTTTTCTGACTTAAAAATTCAACAATTTGGTAGAAAGTTCAAATATTTCGATACAAATTTATGTATTTTGTTGAAAATTCCTCTTTTTTAGTAGAAAATTAATGTTCTTGGTAATAAAAATTATCATTTTTGTTAAAAATGAAATTATTTGGTTGAAAATGTAATTTTTCTATTAAAAGATGAAATTTTTTCTATTTATTGACTAAAAAATTTTTCTTTGTTGAGAACTCAATTACAAAATTAATACAATATCCGTTTACAAATAAAAAATTAAAATTTTTCCCATGACACAATAGGATTGAGATCTCGATTAAATTATAATTTTAATACACAAAATCGACTTATTCAATCGTCAAAATGAAATTTCAATTAGCGTTCCTGTTTTTGGAAGTGACACAAATGAATTCATCAACAGTAATTAAATTTTGTGAGGCCCGTAATTATTATTTCCCGGATATTCGGATTTCCTGGACCGACTTTATATAATTGTAGATTTGATATAATAACATGTTTAATACTCTCTAAATCTAAATTAGCGGCCAAACAGTCACTAATTTACTTTATTTTACAATTAGTACTATTTTTCGTTTCCGGTTTAATTGTCACTTTTTTATAAGTTATCCCTGAAATAATTTCAGACTCCACAACCAAAAATTGTCTCAAAACAAGGGAAATAGGAGGATTTTTCATGAAAATAGGGAAATAATAGGAGAATAAATTATTTTAAATAGAATTAATGTAGGTACGATATTAAATTCAAAATGGAACAAATAGTTTAATTTTCAAGCAAACGAGACAAATTCTAAACCATATAGTTGAATTTTCAGTTAAGAAAATTAGTCAAAAAATAAATCAATTTTCAATAAAATAGTTAATTTTTTCATGAAAGCGATTTTTAATAAAGTAGTTTAACTTTTAACGAAGTAGTCAAATTATCGTCAAAAAAGGATGAAATATCTATCAAGAGAGATAAATTTTCAAACCTCAACGAAAAATATATTAGCTGATATTTCAAACAAACAAAATTTTTCGACCAAAAAAGACTGAATTCTCGGCAAAAATGTAACAGTAGATATTTCAAGCAAAAAATATTTTATTTCTTTACTAAAACAGTTTAATTAAACCAAAAAATACTCATTTTCAACAATTCAGTTTGATTTTCAGCTTGAAAAAAAATTTCCAACTGAAAAAAGATCAACTTGTAACGGAAAATATAATAGTTGATATTTCATACAAAAAAATATTTTTTTTATTTATTGGAAGGTTTCAAATAAAAAATATTTTAAATTTAAAGAAGTTTAAATTAGCTGAAAAATACAAATTTTCAACAATTTAAAAAACTCAATTTTCAGTTAAAAAAATTAATTTTCAACCAGTCAAAAATTTTTGACAAACTAGTTAAATTTTTTAACCAGAAAAATCTTCAACAATAACAATTGAGTTTTTATAAATTAGTTTAACTTTTACCACAGTATTTTCAACAATAAAATATTTTTATTTTGAATTAAGAACAGTTGAATTGAACCAAAAAATAAGATTTTTTAACAAATTACAAACTGGAAATATAATAAGAAAAAAACTTCGACAGAATTTTTTTTTTCTAAAATTGTTGAATTTTGAAACCAGCAAAATGATCCAAATAATGAATATTTACCAAAATATTTGATTTTTCAACAACAAAAAAAAAAGATTTTTCACACAAGAAAGAAAAAGAAAAAACTTCAAAAGAGTTTTTGAATTTTTGAGTGTTGAAAATCTCACAATTTGGTATAAATTTTAACTATTTTGTAAAAAATTTGTTTCTTTTTATTGAAAATTAATTCTCTTTAAAAAAATTACACTACATCATTTTTGGTTGAAACTTTATCTTTTTCAGCTTAAAAATTTCAATTAAGTTCGAAATTTTCAGAAAAAAAAATATCGAACAAAAATTATTCAAATAAAATTTAAACTAACATCACATCCATTGTTCAACATATTCAGTTGGAAATTTATATAAATTGGTGAAAATTCGTGATTTTGGTAGCAAATTCGACTGTTTGGTTACAAATGTATGTATTTTGTTAAAAATTAATCTTTTGGGAAAGAAAATTAATCTCTTCAGTTGAAAATTTAACTGCTTTGGTAAAAAATGTTTAAAATTTTCAATGTAAAAATTTTTTTAAATTTGTTTAAAAATATTTTTCGTTGAAAATTTGTATTCTTTGGTTTAAAATTCAACTATTTCAGTCGAAGATTCATAATTTCAGTTTGAAATTCATCTCTTTGTTTGAAAAATGTATTATTTTGTTGAATTTAAAATATTAATAATATTTAAATTGTTGAAGATTGACATAATTTGTTAAGAATTCATCTCTTTGGTAAATGGTTTTTTGTTAGAAAATAATTTTAAGAGAATATTCAGAAAAATTTCTAAAAAATTTTGAATAATAAATAACAATTGACACCATTTGATACACAATGTAGATTTTTGAAGATTTTAAAGAGAGAATTTATAAGCTTTAAAAGGTTTTAAATGAATGAAAAATGTGGATCAAAATTTCCAGAGAAACTAACAATAATTTTGTTGAAAATTTAATTTTAAAAGAATATTTAATAAGATTTCCAAAATTGTTAAAAAAGAAACTGGATCATTTTGAGGTAGCTTTTTTACTGTTGCAGGATTTTGAAAAAATTTGAGGAAAATTTCGAGTTCCAAGATAATAATATTATTATTAGATTCGCGGAAATTAAAAAAAAAAATTTTTAAACAAATTTTCAAGAGAATATTCAAAAAGACTTCAAAACAAATTTTAATGTATAAATTAATCTTCCCAGTCTAAAATTGATTGAAATGATATAATTTTGAAACTTTATGGATAAATCGGTTTTGAGAAGATCCAAATTTAATTAAAAACTGAAAAATATTTCGAAAAATGGGCTTTTTATTGATCTTTAAAGATTTTGAGGAAATGTTGAAATTCCTAACTTTGCTGGAAAAATTCAAAAAAATTATTTTTTTTTTGTTGAGAAAATCATTTCAAGAGAATATTCAGAAAAATGTCTAAAAAATTTTGAATAATAAATGACAATTAAACAATTATTGATTTACATAATAATCGAGTAAGTTTAAAATATATTTAAAAGTTTTGAAAAGATTCCAAAATAATTTGTTTTGAATGAATACAAAATTTTTATCAAAATTTCTAGAAAAACTAACAATAATTTTTGTTTGAAAAATTAATTCCAAAAGAATATTTAATAAGATTTCCAAAATTAAAAAAAAGAATCTTGATGCTTTTAAGGTAATTTTTTTACTTTTGCAAGATTTTCCAAAAAAATTTTGGGAAAGTTCGAGTTCCAAGATAATAAAATTATTATTACATTCCTGAAAATTGTTAAAATTATTTTTTTTAAATATTATTAAGCAAATATTTAAAAAGATTTCGACACAAATTGTAATGTATAAATTAATTTTTCGAGCTTGAAATTGATTAAAATGACATATTTTGAAAAATGTATACATTTTTTTATTCATTCTTCAATACTTGTCATTGAAAATTGGATTTTTAAAAAATATGTTTTAACTGTACAATGTATAAAAGTTGAAAATTGAAGTTTTGCAATTCAACAACTTTTAATTAAAAAATTTCTACTTGAAAGTAACAACAATAAAAAACAACAATTTACATAAAAATTAAAAAAAGTACACAATTCGTCTCAATAATAGAAAAAAGTTGTACTTTCCTGTAATTCTGATTGTAATTTATTGTATTTATTTATGGATACCTGTAAAAATAGTTGTAGTTTTCTGTACATTTTTTTTTTAAATTTCCACCAGGGTTTTTTTTTTGTCAATTAAAAATATGCTCAATTTTGTGCGCCTGGGAACGAGCAACGCGCCATTGAGAGTGTACCCGGGGTGAACCGAAAACAGGCGCTCACCGTTCCAAATTGGGTTCCAATTAAGGAAAAAAAATAACATACAAGACCATTTTTTGAAAAAGGGCTCTGGTAATGCACATCTATAAGCCTTCAGATCATGTGGTGAAAATATTACATGAAACAATACATCCTTGTAGCCTTATTTTGTATTATTCTAAAAACCTATTCATTTGAAACACCTTAAGGGGTTAGTCAAGTTTCTGGCACCCAAAAAAAGGAAATTTTTACTCTTTTTTTTCAAATGCAGGTTTATTTACATTGAAACATATGTTGTGGCATTCGAATACTATATATTTTGAGAAGTCACAGTAATTTTTTCCTTATAGAATATCTGTAAATAAGCGAGTTATAGTCCATCTCCCAGAATTCTAAAAAAAGGCGTTTTACGGTGATCAAGATATCTAAAGAACAGCTTATCCGATCGCTACCAAATTTTGACCAGTTATTTATAGCACTAAATTGTTATCCTTGATTGAAGGATTTTTGATTTTGTCAATTTTTTCTTTTTTTTTTATAGCGAAAAAAAACGTTTTTTTGGGCAAAAAACAAAATCGTGTTTAAACGTGCGCCATTTTGTCAAAAATTGAAATATCGCTGAATGCTTCGATTAAAGACAACAATTTAGTGCCATAAATAACTGGTCAAAATTTGGTAGCGATCGGATAAGCCGCTCTTTAGATATCTTGATCACCGCAAAACGCCTTTTTTCAGAATTCTGGGAGATGGACTATAACTCGCTTATTTCCAGACATTCTGTGAGGAAAAAATTACTGTGACTTCTCGAAATATATAGTATTCGAATGCCACAACATTTGTTTCAATTTAAATAAACCTGTCTTTGGAAAAAAAAAAAATTGCCTTTTTTTGGGTGCCAGAAATTTGACTAACCCCTTAAGGATAGCTCATTCTCATAGAATTTTTTTACACTCATATGAACTAGGTTAAGCTATTATTTACCAACCAACTTTCAACAACACAGTAATGAAATAATTGCACTATTATTATCTAAGAGTCCATGTAGACTCTGCAAAGCCTACATCATATCCAGGAAACTTGACCTTACTAAGCATCCTACCAGAGAGTTCGTTAATCCTTAATTAATGTACTAACAAGTTGCGATTTTTCACTCGTATTTCGATGATCTTGTCGCGGTTTGAGATTCCGGAAGTTGATTACACTTTCCTCATTTTTCATAATCTGCAGCCCGAACTTACGTAAGCGGTTTTAATTTCCCTTGCGTAAATTACGAGTACTCGGGCTTTATAAGCGTGAACATGCAATTGCACTTCTCTCTCATTAGTTCGTCGCAGTGTCATGTCAGTCGCACTATCTGGGAATCTATGCAACATATAAACCGAGGTTACACGCACGTTTTGCTCTGCACGTGCTGCCGGATCCCAACATCAGGAAATCGCAACACATGCTTGCATTGTCCGCATTGTCCGCATCCTCCGTATAAGAGGCCGCTCTCTACTTTCTCTGTATACTCTGTGTATTCCGTATATTTATCGAATCCACACGTGTCTAGATCGATCGCCACAGAAGAATTTACTAGCTTCGGCAAAATTCCTCGAGAGCACGGATCGGTCCCGCTAGACTTTGGAATTTTCACTTGGAAAACGTTTCACGAGTGGAATTTGATCTTACGTTGGAAGTCGTGACTGAGAAATCTACATAAACATGAGAAACATACTGACAATGAGAAAAAAGTACGGCGACAATGAAATTCAATTGGATTATACCAAGTTCAGGGCTGGCAGTGAGAAACAGTTTTAGCAAAAGTCGATATGGGTAATTGTCAAATTGTGGGCAAATTTTAGCACCTATAGTGGCAATCATATTATTATTAGAAATTAAATGTTTCATAAAGGAAATTGATCTTATCACGTGTAAAAATTTTAAACCCAAAAGGGGCACACTGTTAGAAAAATCTGTACTAGATTTAGTATACATGTAATGGAAGCAAGAATGCACAACATGAAATTAAATTTAGTATACCCGCTTAGAGTAAATTGAGTATATGCATATAATAAATTTAGTATGCACGTACATGAAATTCAGTATACGCGTATACTAAATTCAATATACATGCATACGGAATTCAGCATAAGCATATACTAAATTTAGTATACGCGTTCCGTTTCGCGTGGGTTCCATCTTCATCGCCTGAAAACATGATCAGATGAAACATGAAATCGAAGAACAAAGTTTTAATTTTCCAATAATCATATAGCAAATGTCACGTTACCCGACTCGCGTAAATCGGAACGCGCTTGCGCAGCTGAATATACTAAACACGTATATGAATTTTAGTATACAGAAACTCTAAAATTCATATGCGTGAAAGAAACTTACTGTACACTTAATAAATCTAGTATACATATAAAATCATAAAAGAAATTTAGTATATATGTAAGTATACTAAAATTACAAAGTGTAATGAATTTAGTAAACGTATAGGAAAATTAATTTGCCCGTGTATACTAAAATTGCAAACATTTCTGAATTTAGTAAACGTATAGGAAATTTAATTTGCCCGTGTATACTAAAATTGCAAACATTTATAACAGTGCAGTTATGAAAATAAGAAATAATAATGAATCCATGCACACATGCATATAATCAGTCGTACGCTGTTCTATTGTACCGTACGGTAATGATGCGAGGAAAATGTTAAAGTTGAACCTCTTTTAATGTTTATAAAAAAATAACAGATTTTATTTATAAAAAGTCACCTACTTATGAAAGAAAACACCGCCAACCAAGCAACGGAATGGTTTTTATAATTTTTTTTCACCCCGAAAATGGTTCTTAACACACGTACGAGAATGAAGTTTTTGTTGTCAAGATGCACTTTTCAGTTTTGATTTAAGAAAATTGTTAAAAAATTGTTAAATTGTTAAATTGTAAAATTGTAAGATCGTTAAATTTTCAACCAAATGTACGTAATCTATGGTTTCGAGAAATAATAAGATATGGGTCGTGAAACTATTGGAAAATTTTTATATTTAAGATAAGACATGCTTTGCCAAATTCCCTGGTTTTTCCTTGAGCAATTTTTCATTTCCCTTCACCATTGAAATTAAAATACCAGCATTATAATCTTCTAACATTTTTTAAAATAATGCCTTTTATAAACGGAACAAAACAATATTTCAGATACAAAATTCAAATGTTTAAATTTATTTATTTATTATAGAAGAAAATCTACTATAAAAGATAAGTTTTTTTTTTAAACTTGAATTTTTACAAAGTAATTACATTTTAAACAAAATGATGGAATTTTCTATACAAAAATTGAATTTTCAACCGGATAATATGAATTTTTAGAAGAATAAATGATTTTTAATAAAATAGTTCAATTTTCAACCAATGAGCCCAGGCTTCATGAAAAAATATTTCAACAAAGTAGTTCAACTTTTACTCACGAAGTTGAATTATTAATTAAAAAATATCAATTTTCAACAAATAATGCAACTTCTAACCAGAGAGATGAATTTTTAAATAAAAATATAATTCCTCAAATAAAAAAAACAAAAACAGACTTCTTAACAAAGAAATAGTTGAATACTGAATCGAAGAGGAAGAATTTTTAACCAAAAAGTTGCATTTTCATAAAAAAAGAAATTCCTACCAAAGCGGATGAACTTATAAATCAAAAATATAAATTAGAAAAAAATAGTTGAATTTTCTGTTAAAAAATGTTTTAGTTGACTTTTCACGATAAAAATATGAATTTATAACCAAGAAATAAGTTTCCACGAAAAAAATTGAATTCAATCAAAAAGACGAATTTTTACCCAAAACGGATGACTTTTTCAAAAAATTGTTGAATTCTCTATCCAATAGTTGCATTTTTTTAT
>CAKNXH010060086.1:9100-26804 GCA_932178445.1 Andricus quercusramuli | reverse complement strand
AACTCGGGAATCCAAAATGATAAGAGTAATGTAAAATTCGAACTGAAATTATTTCAAGATGAATTCGGAAATCTGATTAGATTAGTGTTGGTAATGTCCACATTGAACCGGATTGACTTAGGCACTTAGTTTAAGATTTAAGAAATTTAGTTTGTAAATCCGAAGTGAGACCAATTCAAAATTAACTCGGAAATCCAAAAAGATAAGAGTAATGCAAAATTCGAACTGAAACTACTTTAAGATGGACACGGAAATCCGATTAGATTATAGTTGATGATGTCCACATTGAACCGGATTAACGTAGAAACTTAGTTCGAGATTTGAGAAGTCCAATCTGGAAATCAGAACTGAGACCATTTCAAAACGAACTCGGAAATCCGAATTGATGACAGTTATGCAAAATCAAACTGAAACTACTTCAGGATGAATTCGGAAATCCGATTAGATTACAGTTGATAATGTCCACATTGAACCAGATCGACTTAGGATCTTAGTTCAAGATTTGAGAAGTCCAATCTGGAAATTCGAACTGAGTCCAATTCAAAATGAACTCGGAAATCCGAATTGATGACACTTATGCAAAATCAAGCTGAAACTACTTCAGGATGAATTCGGAAAGCCGATCAGATTACAGTTGATAATGGCCACATTGAACTGAATTAACGTAGGAGCTTAGTTCGTGATTTGACAAGTCCAATCTGGAAATCCGAACTGAGACCAATTCAAAATGAACTCGGAAATTCGAATTGATGACAGTGATGCAAAATCAAACTGAAACTACTTCAGGATGAATTCGGAAATCCGATTAGATTACAGTTGATAATGGCCACATTGAACCGGATTAACGTAGCAACTTAGTTCGAAATTTGAGAAGTCCAATCTGGAAATCCGAACTGAGTCCAATTCAAAATGAACTCGGAAATCCGAATTGATAACAGTTATGGAAAATCCGAACTGAAACTACTTCAAGATGAATTCGGAAATCCTATTAGATTACAGTTAATAATGTCCACATTGTACTGAATTAACGTAGGAAAAATTCGGAAAACCAAAAAGTTACGAGTGATGCATAATTCGAACTGAAATTATTTTAAGATGAATGCGGAATCTGATTAGATTACAGTTGGTATTGTCCACATTGAACCGGATTGACTTAGGCACTTAGTTTAAGATTTAAGAAATTTAGTTTCGAAATCCGAACAGAGACCAATTCAAAATGAAGTCAAAAATCCGAATTGATGACACTTATGCAAAATCAAACTGAAACTACTTTGAGATGAATACTTTGAGTTCGAGATTTGAGGAGTCCAATCTGGAAATCCGAACGGAGTCTATTTCAAAATGAACTCGGAAATCCGAATTGATAACAGTTATGGTAAATCCGAACTGAAACTACTTCAAGATGAATTCGGAAATCTGATTAGATTACAGTTGATAATGTCCACATTGAACCGGATTGACTTAGGAACTTAGTTCAAGATTCAAGATATTTAGTTTGGAAATCTGAACAGAGAACAATTCAAAATAAACTCAAAAATCCGAAATGAAACTTCTTCAAGATGAATTCGGAAATCCGATTAGATTACAGTTGATAATGTCCACATTGAACCGGATCGACTTAGGAACTTAGCTCAAAATTTAAAAACTTCAGTTTGCAGATCCAAATTCAAACTGGTTCAATATTAATTCAGAAATCCATTTAGAATACAGTTGATAATGTCCACATTGAACGAGATTAACGTAGGAACTTAGTTCGACATTTAAAAGTCCAGTCTGGTAATCCGAAGTGAGACCAATTCAAAATTAACTCGGGAATCCAAAATGATAAGAGTATTGCAAAATTCAAACTGAGGCTACTTTAAGATGAATTCGGAAATCCGATAAGATTACATTTGATAATGCCCACATTGAACCGGACTGACTTAGGAACTTAGTTCAAGATTTAAGAAATTTAGTTTGGAAATCCCAACAGAAACCAATTCTAAATGAACTTAAAAATCCGAAATGATAACAGTTATGAAAAATCCTAACTGAAACTACTTTATGATGAACTCGGGAATCCAATTACATTACAGTTGATAATGTCCACATTGAACCGGATCGACTTAGGAACTTAGCTCAAAATTTAAAAACTTCAGTTTGCAGATCGAAATTCAAACTGGTTCAATATTAATTCAGAAATCCATTTAGAATACAGTTGATAATATCCACATTGAACGAGATTGACGTAGGAACTTAGTTCCACATTTAAAAGTCAAGTCTGGACATCCGAAGTGAAACCATTTTAAAATTAACTCGGAAATCCAAAATGATAAGAGTAATGCAAAATTCGAATTGAAACTACTTTGAGATGATTTCGGAAATCTGATTAGATTACAGTTGGTAATGTCCACATTGAACCGGAGTGACTTAGGAACTTAGTTCAAGATTTAAGAAATTTAGTTTGGAAATCCGAATACAGACCAATTCAAAATGAACTCAAAAATCCGAAATGATAACAGGTATGGAAAATCCGAGCTGAAGCTACTCCAAGATGAATTCGGAAATCTGATTAGATTGCAGTTGGTAATGACCACATTCAAGCGGATTGACTTAGGAACTCAGTTCAAGATTTAAGAAATTTGGTTTGGAATTCCGAACAGAGAACAATTCAAAGTTAACTCAAAAATCCGAAATAAAAACAGTTATGGAAAATCTGAACTGAAACGTCTTTAAGAGGAATTCGGACATCCGATTAGATTACAGTTGAAATGTCTACATTGAACCGGATTGACTTAGGAACTCAGTTAAAAATTTAAAAACTTCAGTTTGCAAATCGAAATTAAAACTTGTTTAAAATTGATTCGGAAATCCAATTAGAATGCAGTTGATAATGTCCACATTGAACGAGACTAACGTAGGAACTTAGTTCGTCATTTAAAAGTCCAGTCTGGAAATCCGAAGTGGGAACAATTCGAAATTAACTCGGAAATCCGAAATGATAAGAGTGATGCAAAATTCGAACTGAAACTACTTTAAGATGAAGTCGGAAATCTGATTAGTTTAGTTTTGGTAATGTCCATATTGAACCGGATTGACCTAAGAACTTAGTTCAAGATTTAAGCAATTTAGTTTGGAAATCCGAACAGAGACCAATTCAAAAGGAACTCAAAAATCCGGAATGATAACAGTTATGGAAAATGCGAACTGAGACTACTTCAAGATGAATGCGGAAATCCGATTAGATTACAGTTGATAATGTCCACATAAAGCCGGATGAACCTAGGAACTCAGTTCGAGATTTGAGAAGTCCAATCTGGAAATCCGGACTCAGACCAATTTAAAAATGAACTCGGAAATCGGAATTGATGACAGTTATGGAAAATTCGAACTGAAACTAATTGAAAATGAATTTGGAAATCCAATCAGATTATAGTTGTTATTGTCCAGATTGAGCCGAATTGACATAAAAACTTAGTGCGCGATTTAAAAAGTACAGTTTGGAAATCTGAACTCAGACCAATTCAAAATGAATTCGGAAATCCGAACTATTGACAGATAGGGAAAATTCAAACTGAAAACTTTTCAAAATGAACTCGGAAATCCGATTTGATTACATGTGAGTGATGTTCAGATTGAACAGAATAGAGTTTCTAGTCGACAATTTTTTTTAATTCGGCAGCAGAATTGAAACTTACTGAACCAAACTGATACTGATAGAATATCAATCCGGTTCAAATGGTCCTTTCATGTAGTGTAATTTTGAAGAAGTATTCGTTATTTCCACAGTATGGCATTTGACCCAAGAGAAAGATCGCAAAGAGATCGCGAAATGAAGAACAAAGTGAACGTTAAATTGAATAAAAAATAAGTTTTTATGTAACACTGTGACAGGCAAGGGGACTCACGCCGAAAAACACCCAAAAACGTGAGAGGCAAGGACACTCACATCAAAGAGCACCCTAAATTAAGAAAATATCTAAATCG
The DNA here is from genome assembly GCA_932178445.1 of Andricus quercusramuli. Lineage (NCBI taxonomy): Eukaryota > Metazoa > Arthropoda > Insecta > Hymenoptera > Cynipidae > Andricus > Andricus quercusramuli. The sequence continues at coordinate 22,838 of CAKNXH010060086.1, read as the reverse complement.
TTCCCCAGCTACATAAAAGTAGAAATAAGATGTGATTTTTGTTACGCGTAAGCAAAAACATCATTTTTATCAATTATTAGAACTACTGAGTCACTACAGCACGCGTAGTAGCGATGTGGCTAGTTGGCGCGGGGCAGCCGCACTCTTATGACCTTCTATAACTCAAGCAAAACTTTTCATCCCGTTTTCGTTTTGCGATGTTTTTCAGGAGAAAAAATCAACCTTTTTTATAGCCTAATTAAAAAAATATTTAAAATGCCGCATTGGGAGAAAATGTAAAAAAATTCTGGCCCCTGTATCTTCACAACCGGTTGTAGTAGGTGCGCCCCCTTCACAGAATGTAAAGAGGTCTACTAGCACTACAATCTGGCGGAGTTTGAATGAGATAGGCGACAACAACATTTTAGGCGAGGACACTTGGGAAATTTTACGCCATTTATGCTACTATTTAAATACTTATACTACTCATTTATATTTTTTATATTTATATATTCATATATTTTATATGTATTTTTATATTTCATATGATACATTAATTTAATGTTGTTTGATCTAGTAAGTAGTTAGTAAGGTACTATGGCGAGGCGACAACTCCCTACCACTCCCCCACCACTGCGTATTCGCCATAGTGACCAAGGTCATTGAATGACCATGACCTTGCAGTAATGGAGTAGTAGTGGGGAATTAGTCTCGCCATAATGCCACACGAAATTTGATTAAGGAATTATACGTTGGAAATCTCAATTATTTTAATTTATTTCAATCTTTTATTGTAATGTATCCCGATGACGAGACAGCTGTCCAACAGTTATTCACTGCTACCTTGAACTTGTATGGTGGCATGTGGTTGTGGACAAGTGATGAGGAATGCATTTTTTCTCGCCATAATGACACACTATATTTCGTCTGTCTTTTTCCATCCTACTCTCTCTCTCTCTCTCTCTCTCTGTGTCTCATACTTTCCTTCTGATAACTTTAACTAAGCAAAGCAGAAAGAGAATAATTTTACTGAATATCTGACAATATATATCATCTCCGCAAACGCTAGCCTTGTTAAAGAACTGAGATTCGCCAGACTCTCTTTCAGCCACAAGCGACGCCGACCTCTCCTCAAGCCTCTAGTCGCTAGAAAATGTATGATATGAATGCGGAAGAGCAACGAGAAATGCATCTTCAAGAAATCGCAACTGCTCCAATACTCTTTTTTGTCGAAGCGAAGAAAAAGAGTAATACTACTGAATGCTTTTTTAAAATAATTACAAAATTTGTGTTGGTAGGAAAAAGCGTATAACTAAAAGAAGGACTTAGAATAAAAATTATTAGTTTTATAAACAATACGTGTGCCAGAGAGTAATAATATATCGCGCACAAATTGACAACAATGTGCGTCTGCAAAATTATCAAAACCGTCATTTTTTAAGTTATCTCTAATTCTACTTACAATAGTATCAAAATGCTGTCTTCGAAGTTCTGTCAAAAGCACATCAGTCGAAATGGTAAGAAGTTTACTTTCATATAACTTAATAACTGCTTGCATGAAATATTTGCCACAAGTGTTCACAGCAGGTAAAAGTTCTTTTAAACTATTTAGTTTTAGTGTTATTTTTTTAGTGTTCCAAAATCGCAAGATGTGTAAATGTTGTTATGTGCATCACAACGGATGGCTGATACATCCGTACTCTTTTGCATGATGATGGCCCATCTTCTTCTCCATTGTAAGTACAATTTTCCTCAGTAATATCGAGACAGATAGCTGGAGCTCCGTGAGATGTAGTGAAAGATAATGTTAAATTACCAAATTTAATTGATTCTGGAATGTTTCTGGACACGAAGTATTTTTCAATTGTCGGGAAAGTTTGACAAAAGTGTTTCCAAGCCAAACCAAATCCCAGAAAAGATTTGTTCAATATTTGAACAACAGGTTGAAAGATTTCGGTAAGCGACCGCAAGTCTCTTGTCGATGCAGAACCATCAGAGTTGGTATGATTTTGTACCTCGTAACCAATAATAGCCAGTTTTGAGAAAGATGCATTCAATCCATATAGAGATGAATCAAGAAGATGCTGATGAGCAACTCTTACTGTGTTTTCACACATTTTCAATTGAGACGTGTACAAGTAATTGATTCGAAACACACTGTACAATTGATATGAAGTGATGAGAAGTATCTTCTTTTATAAATGCAAAATGAAGAAACAGGGAGTAGGATATTAAGAAAAAAGTGGGGAAAAAGGAAGTGGGGGTGAAAAAAGAAGTGGGGATATATACAAAAAAATTTCTACAGATGTACTTCAGGTATTCATGAATCATCAGGAGATTTTATAATAAAACAATCTAAAAATAAATTTCTGCACTACTTAAAATATAAATGTAACAAAAATAATTTAGGCATGATTCTCATATGATAAAAATAAAGCATATTTTTCTTCTTGAAACGCATTGCAGATGATGACAATGATAATAAAAACAGGAAAAATACTGTTCAAGGATATTCTCTGTCTGGTTTATGATTAATCCAATATTATTATCACAAGAAGAGAATAAGAAGAAATGCAGACGCATCGGATTATTCTCATCAGCTTTTACAATACTATGGAAAGAAAATATCCTGAAATAAGAAAACTTGAAGACGCACATATGTCCTGTATCATATATCATATCGAACGCATACACAAAATGATAGACAAAACAATAAGAAGATCTTCTGAATTGCAAGATCTGCAGATTTATTGTATACGCAAACTTGTGATCCTGATGAAAGCAAATCAGCGTTTACAGATGCATTCTACAATAAATAGTCGACATTTAAATGTGTTGACCACAAAAGGATTGAAAAAAAGATTAAAATACTTAATCTTCAATTCAACACCGCGTATGTTAAAATTAGGCCATAAGCTTGGTTTGTTTAAAAATTCTGAACTTCTGCAGTTGGTTTAAATTGAATCTGTAAATATTTGGAAGAAAAGAGGAATAGAAAATATTTTCATTCTGAGAGAATTAGTTTCAGAATTTAAAACGAGACAAGGTAAGATTGTTTTTTCATAAAGTTAAAAGCTAAATGTCAATATTTGTGATTATAAATAAAAAATATATATTTATATAAATATGATTTTAGTGGTGATCAAGTGGCCTGATAATGATGAAGAGATAAATATGGTTCTGGAAGAAGCCGCTATTTGTGCTGAAAATCTATTTAATCAAAATTCAAATGAATCAAGCGCGAAGAAAAAACCTAAAATGTAATCGAATATAGTTAAAAAAAAAGTACGCCTCATAAAAGAAAGTGAACAAGAACGAGAACCTATTGCAACAAACCGACTTCTAAAGCTGGTAGAATACAGTGACATAAGTGAGGACGAGGACAGTTCGATAAACGATGATAGAGAATTAAAATTTTTTCCCGGTGATTACAAGATTTTAGAAGAGTTTAAAATTACTGAAAAAGAGAAGGAAGAAGTTAAGAAAGTTTCCGATTTGATTGACATTTTTCACAACTCTCTTGATCGTAAAAATAATATAAACGAAATAATACCAGAGAGTCCTGACAACGATGATGATGATATTATATTTTCTCCAGGTATGCTCGATAGTTTTTTTAAATGTATTCCTGTAAAATGAAAAAAGAAAATCTATGGCTAACTGATTTTTTGTTAATTTTTATAGATATATCATCAATGTTGGACAAAGAATGGGAAGCACTGTACGAAGTGAAGGATGACAGTTTGGATGCAAGAGATCCTAACCTTGGCCAGGAGTTGCTTGATATGGCTGGTGAGTCATATTAATTTAATTTTTGTTAGCTGAATAAAAAAAAAAAGGAAATTGGCTAATCAAAGCTAATTTTTTAATAGATAAGATAGCAGTCTCATTACTTAACAAGAATGACGATGGAGATGATGATTACCTTTCTTTCTTTTGTCTCCAAACACAACAATTTTACGAAAATTTAAATATCGAAATAATTTTAACTGACTGGGAGATAGAGGATTTAATGTCAAATGAGAAAAAAATTTAATTAGTTGTGAAATTTTGATCGTTTAAAACATGATAAGCGACACAGGAAAAGAAAAAAAAAGAATGTAATTGATTTTCTTTTTTCTAATTTACAGTGCAATTCAATCTGCAGGATGGAGAAAATATAACACCTATTTATCTGCAAGTAGGAGGGGGTCCAGATCAGTCTCGAGATGAAGATGAAGAGATGTGCGATGATGAAGAAGAAGAAGAGGAAGAAGAAGAAGAAGAAAAAGAAGAAGAAGAGGAGGAGGAAGAAGAAGTCATTTATCCAGCTGGACGAAGATTCATGGTAATTAAAGAAGATTACACACATGTGCGTCAATTTGGTGTTCGAGGTTTTGAGAGAAAAATGAATATAAAAATACCACCGGATAATGTAGACACATCAAAATGGCTTGAAGGTGCAGTTCGCGATATTCACACTTACTTAACTAGTCTGTGTAGAGCAGATGATTACATAGGTATTACTTTTAATTTTGATAAATTCACGCGCGCTCCTGCTTGGTTATCATTTCGTTATGTGCGTGACTTTCACGCAGATGACTTTTGGAATTTGATAGATAAGGTGATACAAAGCATTGCGGATTTTAAAATCACAGACGATTTTGTCATCAATTCTTGTATTGTTGATTCAGCTGTAGGTCGTGGTCGTGTGGAGTTAACTCACCAATATGTATCAAAAAGTTAAATTTTACAAATTAATAACAAAGATAATTTGTGCCTACCACGTGCAATAGTAGTGGGACGTGCTTACGTTGAGAGAGGTCAGTTACGTACGGGTTCTCTTCATAAGCATTGGAATTGTGTGCGCAAAGTCGTGGAAAGCATCAGCGAAACATGGCTAAAGAATTGATAAGAAAAAGCTAAAGTTAAAATTCCTCATGGAGGATGTGGTATTCCAGAATTAAAAGAATTTCAGGAATATCTTATTCATGAAGGAATTGCACTTGCTGTGTTTACATTTTTCGGTTTTGGCTGTGGTAGTGAGCCGCTGTTTGATGGCACACACCACTTTATACATAAAAACAGTGTATTACGTCACACTGTCTATCTCTTACATTATGAGCGTGAACACCATTATGCGACAATTCTCAATTTAAAAGCAGCTGTTGGCAAAAGAGGTTATTGTCTTAGCTGTTATAATGTTCAAAACAATGTTACCGATGCAAATCACATCCACCTTGCAGTATCACAGTTGCACAAATTCGTTCTCCAAAACGTAGGCGATATTTTTACGGTAATGAATGTTTTCCGAATCATATAAACGGTACAAAAAGTGTATGTACTAAATTTCAAGCATGTGCTCGTTGTCTGAAAGTTGTTACGCAGAAAGAAAATGAAAAACATGAGTGCGGAAAAGCTTATTGTGGAGCTTGAAGGCTTGTGAAACCTTATAATCATCAATGTTACATGAGCCCATTGAATCAGTATGAAAAAAAAACGAAAAATTATGTTTTTGTTTTACGATTTCGAGACTCAGCAAAACACCACTCTTCCAGGTGATCTAAAAATATATGCTCATGTACCAAATCTGTGTGTCGTACAACAAGCTTGTACAAGTTGTTACGCAGACGGAAATGTTTCAAAACTATGCTCAGAATGTGGTGTAAGTGAATATGTGTTTGATAAGGACCCTGTTAAAGATTTTGTAGAACTCGCAACACGAAAAGTTCAAAATTTTACCAAAATCATATGCATAGCACATAACGCAAAGAGTTTTGATGCTCAAATTATATTGCGATATTTAGTTGAAGAAAAAAAGCTTAAAGATCCGCCCGAAGTTGTGTTAAACGGTACTAGTATAATGACTATGCAAGTAGGTTCAACAGTCTTTTTGGACAGTTTAAATTACTTTCATATGCCATTGAGAAACTTGCCAAAAGCTTTTGATCTAGGATAGTCTGTGAGTAAAGGTGAATTTCCGCATTTATTTATTATACCAGAAAACGAAAGCTATATAGGGGAATTACCTGATGTAAAATTCTACTCTCCTGACACAATGTCACCTGTACGACGAGAAGAGTTTTTACGATGGTATGAAGAAAAAAAGAATGATAATTATATATTTTATTTTCGGAATGAGCTTAAAGATTATTGCAAAATGGATGTGATTGTTCTACGAAAAACGTGCATAGCATTTAGAGATATTTTTTTGAGCATAGGTAATGTTTGTCCTTTCGAAGAGGCATGCACTATCGCACTTGCATGTTCAAAAATGTACAGAAGGAATTTCCTGAAAAAAGATAGTATTGGTCTTATACCAGTAAGTGGCCATCGTTTTGCTAATAAACAATCACAAAAGGCTATTGAATGGTTACTTTGGAAAGAAAATATTTTAGGACACGCAATTACTCACTCTGCTCGAGGCCGTGAAGTTCGCCTGTCAGAAAATATTCTAGTAGACGGCTATTATGAATCACGTAAAACAGATGATAATCAGAAACAAATGATTAGAAAACATGTACTAGAGTTTCATGGTTGTTTCTGGCATGGTTGTCCACGATGTTTTCAACCAATACGTGATAGCATAATTGCTGGTACGATCAGTGAAACTTTAGTTAATCGATATGAAAAAACTATTGCCACGTCAAATCGAATTTTACAAGCAGGGTATGATTTAGAAGAGATTTGGGAATGTGAGTTTGTTCGTTTAAAAGAAAATAATATTGAAATGCGTGAATTTTTAGCGTCACAATCACTTCTCAAAAAATCGCCGCTGAATCCGCGTGACGCATTTTACGGTGGTCGAACAGGAAACACTGTCACATTGTTTGAAACTACGGGCAATGAAGAAATACACTACTGCGCTGTGTGCTCATTGTATCCTTTAATTTCCAAAACAGGAAAGTTTCCTGTAGGTCATCCTAAAATTTATATAGGTGATGCATGCAAAGAACTTACAGGACCTTCTAATTCTAACATTGATCGAATTGAAGGCCTTATAAAGTGAACAATTTTACCACCGCGCAACTTGTTTCATCCCGTACTGCCCTTTCGAATGCATAATCGCCTTTTATTTTCTTTATGTCGTTCTTGTTGTCAGGAGAAGAATCAGGACAATTGTATACATGAGAATCCTGTGAATGGACAATTTGAAGGAACTTGGGTAGTTGAGGAGGTAAAAGTAGCTGTTTCAAAAGGTTATCGAGTTGTTAATGTATACGAAATTTGGCAGTATGAGGTGACGCAATATGACCCTGTTACACACCCAGGAGGTCATTTCGCAGAGTATATGAATACATTTTTGAAAATTAAACAAGAAGCAAATGGTTGGCTAGATTGGTGCAAATCCGATGAAGATAAAGAAAAATATTTAGACGATTACGTTCGATTAGAAGGTATTACGTTAGATCGGAATAAGATAGATGTTAATTCTGGTCTACGTTCATTGGCAAAGCTTTGCCTTAATTCGTTTTGGGGAAAGTTTGGCCAAAGAGATGGTCTCCCAAAAACAGAAATTGTAAGGACACGTAAACGACTTTTAGAACTTCTTACAGATCCGTCTGTTAGAGTTTCGGGTGTACTTCCTGTAAATAAAGTGACGTTGTATGTGTCGTGGTCACGAACACAAGATGCTATCATGGCCTCACCCGTAACGAACGTTGTTATAGCGGCTTACACCGCAGCCCAGGCAAGATTGAAGCTATATTCATATTTAGAAAATCTCGAGAGACGTGTATTGTACTACGATACCGATTCATGTATTTATATGAAGCGTGGAACACCAAATGAATATCTCCCGCCTCTCGGATCTTTTCTCGGTGACATGACGAATGAACTTTCGTGCTATGGAGAAGGTAGTTATATTAGAGCTTTTGCGTCCGGTGGACCCAAATTCTATGCCTATGTCGTACGCAAACCCGACGGAGACGAGGTCGAGGTATGTAAAGTGAAAGGAATTACACTGAACTTTCTTGTGTCGCGTAGTATAAATTTTCGGACAATCAGAGACTTTGCTCTTAGCGAAAAAACAAACGCAATTGTACTTGAATATAATACTATTCGACACACACCATTTCATTTGATAGTTTCACGATTAGAAACTAAGACATGTAAACCAAGCCTTGTTAAAAGAAGATCCAATGGACGTTTTGGTACACTTTCATATGGATTTAGAGAATAATTTTATTCTTTTAGGCAATACGTACTTGATATAAATGTACGAATATTAAAATTATACCACAAAATAATAATTTTTGAGAAAAATAAAATTTCAAAATCACAAAATCTCACCATTTCTTATGATTACACCCACTCTGTAAAATAGAAAAAAAGTATTTCAATTTAAAATATAAAAAATAAATTTGTTCATGAATATTTTTTTATAGTTAAATAGAAATTGTTATAAGAGAAAAAAAAATGAAACGTAAAAAAAGTAGATTAGAGTTGAATGAGGGCTCCACTTGATGGGAGATAATAATAACACTACAGTTCAGCATCTTAAGTGCGCCACATAATGGATCATAGAAAGTGTAACTCTTGTAACTCTAGTAGCGGGGCGGGGTTGATATGATAACACTACTCGCTAGCATAATAAAATATTTTATTCGTACAAATGAAGGCGTGTCACCAAGTTACACCTTCTATTACTTTTACTAAGCGTAATAATGGTGTAATGAGAATATTTTGCGCGGACATATGCACGCAGCAACTAGCTATTTGTAGCGTGCAGACACGCGTGTGCATGCGACAATGCGCTCACTTATCGCTTGCACATCCCGCGGTGGAAACGGCGGCGGCGGCGGTGGCGCGCGGCAATGACTCAACCGAACTAGCTTATTTATAATAAAATGTATATACGCTTAATCAGTTAATTGTCAATATGGACACGCGTTGGAAACGTCCATGGACTTCAATGATATGTGGCCCCACAGGATGCGGAAAAACATATTTTGTAAAAGAGTTTTTCCAATATATGAATGATATGAGTGATACACAGTTTTCTCGAATTCTATTCTACTATTCTGAATGGCAACCCGGTTATAAAGAGTATGGTAATACTGTAGAATTTCGCGAAGGTCGTCCACAACCAGCTGACTTTGCCAACGATTCTCGTCCAAAACTTATAGTAATTGACGATTTGATGCGCGAAGCTTCAAACAATTACTGTTGTGGATTTATTTACGAAAGGTAGTCATCATAAAAATTTAAGTGTGATATTTATTGCACAGAATATGTTTCGCCAAGGCCGCGGGCAACGCGATATATCTTCAAATGCAAATTATATTGTAGTATTTAAAAGTCCTCGCGATCGAGCACAAATACAACATCTTGCACGTCAGGTATGTCCTGAAAATCCACGTTTCCTGCAAGAAGTATATCATGATGCTACTTCTCAACAAAATGGATATCTTCTTTTAAATCTGAAGCAATCAACACCCGAAAATTGTCGATATCGTACATGTATTTTCCCGAGCGACCCCTATCAATATGTTTATGTACCTGTTAAATCAATAAAGAGAAGTAACATGAGTGAACAGGTACCAGTTCTTCGTTTGTAATGTCGCCGCAGGCACGCAGCTCGATCAGTAGGAAACAAGCAATAATTTTACAGGGGTTGTGTCATCTAACAGATAAACAAAGAAAAGCTGTGCTGAACACATCTGATGTAAAATTGATTCGCTGTATTTGTGAATGTGCCTTTAATTTACTTCGAGGAAACGTACCTTTTAATTCATCGCAAAAAAATCGTTTACGGAAACATGCACCAGTTTTAAGGAAACTGATTGCAGAGAATGGTACGTGAAAGAAAAGAAAACAAATTATCTTACAACGTGGTGGTTTGTTACCACTTTAACTTGCACCAATATTAGGTACAGTGTTGGGAAGCTTAATTGAACGTGTAGTTTGAGTATTAATGGATCATGCGAGAAAAATGGTGCTTGTACCACATGAAAATGTGGAGCGTTTACAAGCATGTGTTATTAACAATGCTATTCTGCAAAAACCAACTGTCCGAACACCTGGAACTTCTTTAAGTAGGCTTGATGAAGAAATGAATGTAATTTTGAATTCATCAGCATAGAAAGATGATCGAGAAAAATGGAGATTATATGAACAAGTTTTGAGAAGATATTTACATTTTTGTGATGAATCTAATCGAGGATTGAATATTGATAATAAAAAAACAAAAGACGAACATGAAGAAGAGGTAAAGAGAGTTCGCAATAGTTTCGTATCTAACAATAGTGATAGTGTACCTGTGCGTTACCAACGTTATGCTAATCTTTTGTTGCGCCATCTCAGTAATTTACCGACTAGTCGCAATAACTGGGACGAGCAAGGTGTAATTTCAATTGATGGTATTCGAGTGTCTGATTTGAATATAATTGATCTTGTCAACGATGCTATGCGTACTCGCAAACAACCTCCTGCACCAGGCAGACGTACATTTGCTCGTTTCTTACGTGAAATAAATACTCCACGCGAGTATGTACCAAACATTGATTTCTGGAAAGAAGGGCGAGCTAGTGTCAGTCCTGCAATCAAAAGAAGATCCTATTTGAAAATTTTGAATCGCTCTGCTAAAAGTGATGTGAGTAGTAATAGTAGTAGTAGTACACCAGATTCCGATGGTGATTATTTGCAAACAGCTGACGACGGTACCAGAGAAGAAGGGGAAGAAGAAGACGATCAAATTATTTCACCAGCAAAACAAGCAAGAAGAATAATTACACGAAAACAAAAAAAAATGATCCGCAACAATCGGGTGGTTCTTTAATAACTAGATATTCGTGGAGTTTATTCAAATAGATAGTAATAATATTAAAATTGTAATGCATAGTTTGAAACAACTTTACTATACTCCTGTAAATGCTCCGGCATATTCAGGCGCTTATCGAATTGTTGAAAAGACAAAGCGAACACACACTAAACGCAAAGTTCATGAATAGCTCGAGGGACAAGATGCCTATACTATGCACAAACAAATAAGACACAGATATCCTAGACGGCCATATACTGTATTTAATATTGACGATGTTTGGGAATGTCACCTTGTTGACCTTCGATCTTTAAAAACATACAATAATAATTACACATATTTCATAGTTGTAATTGATGTATTCAGTAAATCTGTATGGGTTGAACCACTAAAACATAAAACTTGTACGGAGGTAGTTTCTGCTTTCAAATACATTCTTTCACGAAGTAACAATCGTACACCTTATTGTTTACAATCTGATAGAGGTGCCGAATTTCTCAGATCGCAATTTCAAGAATTTCTTCAGCGAAATAATATATTTTTTCGTACAGTTCGTAATCCTGATATTAAAGCTGCTATTGTTGAGCGTTTTAATCGCACTTTAAAAGAACGTATGTGGCGATATTTTACATTTAAAAATACAAAATGTTACATAGATGTATTGCAAGATCTTGTGACTGGTTACAATTCTGCTAAACACTCTACTATAAAAATGGCACCGTGTCAGGTGAATTTTTAAAATGCTCAACGTGTACGAAGTTATATAGAAAATCGATTTAAACCTACTTCCCGTCTGCCTAAATTTGATGTTGGTGATCTAGTTCGCGTCAGTCACAAGAAAGGAGCGTTCGAGAAGGGATATGAGAGCGGTTGGACTGAGGAAATCTTTGAGATAATACGATTAGATAAAAAATTACATCCTCCAATATATATTTTACGCGAATTGGGCGGTGATGTCATTGATGGTTTCTTCTACGAGGAAGAATTAAGTCGTGTACGCAAAGATATTTCTACCGATATTTGCCGTATTGATCAGGTAATCAAAACTCGTGGTAGTGGTCGAAAAAAAAACAATTTTCGTTAGTTGGATAGGTTACCCAGAAAAATTTAATTCTTGGGTAAATGCTGAAGATCTCAGTGACCTATCCAAGTGAATATATATCATCATGAAAGATCAATTTTATATAGTTTTACCGAGTGATAGTAGTATGATTTTTTTTCAGAAAATACAGCTACTCATTTCATCACTCAATTACCTCAACCCTCGCATCGCTCAGTAATGGAATACCAAATATGTTGTTTGTTTACACAGATATTTGTGAACCTTATATTACTGGTGATGTTCAATCTCCTCTTTTGCGAATTATTCCTATTGATACCGAAAATTATTCATATGGATCTATAAAATCACGCTCCTTTTCACCGGGAAAATACATTTCTCTTTTACATACAAATTTCCAAACGATAAAAATAGATATAAGAGATCATCTTGGTAATCCTGTACCATTTGATAAACGGATCGTTGATAGTGACACAACATTTCAAGTGTATCGATTGCTAAAAATTAATTTATTACTTCAAAATGAGCTACTACGAGGAATATTTTTAATGTCAAGTCGGTGGTGGTGGGCGACGTTCAGGTATACCACACGTGTACATTGGTTCACTGCGCGCTGGTGTAAGCGTGGCAGGTGACTTGATTGATCGTAAAGCAAATTTATCAGATGCTTTTGAAAATCGAATGAAAGAGGCTGGAAAGAACCTAAAGCGCAAAGCAGAAGCTAAATTAGATACTCTGATGAGGGGATCTGGTTATAATACATCGCAACATCAAAGATTGGCTCAGTTGATCGCGGTTGATCGCTGCTCGTATGAGAAAGTGCACAGGAGTACGCACGAGAAAGAAAAAAAAGGAAATACAAGTTTAAAAAATTAGAAAAAGAAGAAGGCTACTATTCGAAAAACTCGTAAAAAACATTCACACAAACAACGAATAATATCAAAGAAGAAGAAGAAGAATACGACAAGAAGTGTAGCTGATATATTTACCTAAAATAAAATGAAAAAATAAACATGGCTTTTCTCCACAGAAATTCTTGTGAATGTATGAAGTCTGAACTAGAATTATTTGCTTTTCAATCAACTCAGACAACTATTGAGCAGGGACAATGGTTTTATTATAAACCAATTTCTTCTCTCACAGACAGTGCTCCTATCGAATTTGTGGTACCTGGTCATGGAGATGAGTACCTTGATTTAGCACACACTATGTTGAGTATTCGTGTTAAAATAGTTAATACAGCAAAAGCTGATCCGGCTACTGATCCCGACACTACTCCAAGTACTGTCAATAATTTTTTGCATTCTATGTTTAACCAAGTTGATGTTTACTTTAATCAAAAACTTGTTTCTTCTCCAAACAATGCTTACGCGTACAGAGCTTACATTGAAACCTTGTTGAATTACAGTGGAGAAACAAAAAAGTCTCAACTAACCACCAGTCTGTGGTATGATGATACAGCTGGAAAATTTGATGACCTTGCAGTGGGAAATGAAGGCTACAAGCAACGTCTTGCTTTTGTGGAGAAAGGAAAAACAGTTGATCTTCTTGGTCATCTACACTGCGATGTTTTTAATCAAGAAAAGTATTTGCTGAACGGTATCGAAGTACGCATTAGACTTGTTCGATCACGAGTAGGTCCGCTTTTTTTGTCCTTTGTTCGCTTGTCCGCTTTTTATGTGAAATGTTCGCTTTTTTCTCGATCAGACCGATGAACTATAAGGTTATACATATTTTCATGTCTTCAGTATGGATTTAGCCTATCTGAATAAAATGAAAATGTACGAATATATTTTTTATTTTGTTTTGAATTCCATCCAAACTCCAGGTAGAATATAATATGGTTCGAGAATCGCCAAATAAGTTACGCCCTTTCAACATTTTTTTTTCTCATTTATTTGTATTTTTTTATTATTTGAAATGTTAAAAAAAAATTTTTTTCTCTTTTTCATTTTTAT